>JAHWXV010238573.1:0-13644 GCA_024586415.1 Phrixothrix hirtus | reverse complement strand
ACCCTACGAACCACCCCTCACGACTTAGAGCTGCCGCCGGGAAGAACGCAAGTTCTTAAAATCGTACTGTGCCGTTCCACAAGAGTCGAAACGTCACAGTCTAGCTGTATTTTGTAAAAGTAAATAAAGACGCTTTGCTAATTACAAAAGTGCGCAAAACGTTTCCGACGAATTGTTTAGTTTCTAATAATAAAACCGCCGTCGCAGAAATAAGCGACGAAGCTAGTTCAGTTATCCGAAAGAGTAAAACCCCTTGTACCGTCTGGCTTCCTGCGATTTTATATTCGAGTGTGGATGCAGTCCCGTCTTGATCATAAGGAAACACATAACGCATGAGTTTCGACCTGATTCTGTAGCGCAGACTCAGACGCTACTATAACCTGTGAATTGCGTCGTCGTCAAGCATCTTTGAGTTGCTAAGCACCAAAAGTCTGTTTAGCGTCGTCGGTCGTGAGTGGAGGAAGATATCATTACTCGGACCTTCTGATTCCTTACGCGAAGGAACTCGCCTGCATCCAACGCGGTCCCCTGCGCGCCTCCAGGAAGACTGAACTATACTAGTGTAAAGTGATAGGAAAGCAGAAACGATCTCCAGGCGGTGAGCGTATTCTTTAAGTAGAACAAGCGACGCTACGTGTTTGTCAAATCAATAACAGTTTAAAGAACTCCTTTCCGCATTGAATGTTTTAATTTTAATTATTATTTGTAAAAATGTACAAATTCCGAAAACTGTTCTTTTGAGTTATAATTTTATTTAGTACAAATACATTATGTTTTGAAGATTTTATCCATCTTATTATTACCGCCGAAGTTACTTATATTAATTCAACGTAAATTAATTTAAGTAATAAGTTCGTTTCATACAAGAAGTTGAGACCATATTTGTCGGTCACATTATTTAATACTTAAGCTTTTCTACTTTAGGATAACCGATTCCAGCGTATGCCAAGAAGGGCTTACGCATACCTGCGAATTCTACCACACCGTACTGAACCTACCCGCTACGACTAGTGTCGCTAAAATATAAATTAATTTTTTTTCGAACCGTTACAAACTAGTGTTATTGTAATTAAGTTATACTCACGGATACTGTTGGTCATAGCTGTTCCGAGTCATCAATAAATTTGAGACTTTGCTAAGCGAACCACTTCGAAATCTAAACCTCCTTCCGACCTTATTTTACCGTTGGCAAACATTTCAATTACTGACAACAGCAAACAAAAGACGATTAGATAATTAAATACGACTAAACAACTAGCAGAAAGAAAATGGTTATTTTGAAAATTACATTGTGTTAACAGCGCAACTTATTTGATAATGCTTTATTCACTGATAATTGGAACGCATACTTCGATTTTTTCCTCTCCAACATGATCCTCTGAGACAATCAAGTTTTTTCTTTAACACTTCCACATCCTTATCAAATCTGTCACTTTTTTCGCCTCAAGCGCCCTATTTTGTGATACAATACAATTTTCTGTCTTTTTCCCACTAAATGGGACACTTTTCGTATGCATTAATAAACGCTGGGCGTTACCTGTTAGGCAGTATTGAGAAATTTATTTCAATTACTGTTTTATGTCCTTTATTTTATGTAATTTTTAGATGTAGGTTACCAAACTATTTTCAGAATTTATTATTTACAATAAGCCCGAGGGAGAAATCCCTTTTATCCGGACTAAAAATTTAATGTGCCGCTATATCTTACCTAGAGTTAAATTTTTATATTTGAGTTCCAATATTCATGTTAAAATTTTGTGGGTCACACCAAAATGAATTACGGCATATGTTAATATACCATTAAGTAACAAATCACAATGAGTTCTACTCATTTATTTAAAATTTAAAATTAAAACACAATGATATAAAAAAAAATGCGATTAAATTCTTACATCTACAAAATAAAATAAAATGATACAGAACAGTTATGAAACCGATCCCTTAGGGTTTGTGCTTTTCAAATGTAAACAGCAGTTTAGTAACTTTTTGTACTAACCGACCAGGAGGACAGGTAGAAAAAGGTTTAGTTTTATATTTAAATTAAAATAAGTTTACGCTGAATGTATTTTGTAAAATTTGCCTGTGGTTCGTGTTAAGCAGACGTATTCGTTTTAAAACTTTAAAGCATTTACTTATGTAGCAAATCGAAGTTTGATAATTGTCTCTATTTGGTTGATAATTTATCTTTCTTCTGCTTATGTACTTGAATTAAAATTAGAATTTTAGAACTTTTGTTTCCAAGTTCACTGGTAAATCTTCAAAGTTTGACTACCTTATTTGTTGAGCGTTTCATAAAACTCGTTAAAACTTCCCATTTATAAAACTTGAATTTTATAGTTTCTTTGGCGTTGATCTTACGTAAAGCTTCAGTTTTGTCGCGGCAACTAATCAGAGGTAATATTGCTTTCAATTACTTGAGTAACACTTTAGCAAGTAAAGTGTTTTGTAGAATTCACGTATTTACCATCAAAGGATCTACTTCTGTATCCGTTCTAGTTGTTTAATGCATCACAGTGTTTGTTGAAAATAAGATGATTTTTCTTGTGTTGATCTGCTTTTTATAACTTTTTGTCATTACCTTTCCATTGTTCGGTTGACCAATCAAATGTCTCAAATTTGAAAAGGTTGGTTGCGTGTTCGTGTCGGAAAGCCGTTAAATATTTGCGTCTATTTCGCGACCTTTCCTGAATTTTACAACTTGAGTAATTTATGTAACAATACCGTAATTTCGGAGGGTTCTTTAAATTTTTTAGATTTTACTGCAGCCGAAGGCCTTTCCTTGTAAAATTTTATTTCGTACAATTAGTTTGTGTCCCTTCGATTTTTAGTGTATTTTACACTATGGATTATATATCCAAAACCCGCGTTTTGTTAAATATTTGTTTTATAGTCTGCGAAACTTCGTTTTAACTTAGAAATACTGTTAATCTTTAGAAATTTGAAATAGGTGTTAACTTATTTCAATTTTCTAACGTGAGAACAGAGTAATTTTTAGTTGTGAATTACGAGACTCTAACAACGCTAACGTTTTTCCATTTTTCCAATTTGTGTTTCAAAACAATTCACGGAACACTGAATAGTAACGAGGCAGATTGCACCAACTTTCATTCGCATCGAACCGTATTTCCTTTTGATGTACCGACTCGCGTCGGGTGACATTCCAACAGCTTCGGATTACACGTCGTAGAGGCTAAATCAGTTTGCTTCGCCTCGAATGCACTCTACATTCGTAAGTTCTCTCTACCTCGTACATGTTTCTGCTCAGATGTGTAAAGCGTAGAGCATACATACCAGTTTTGGGTGTTCGGATTGACCTACGCGAACTTTTGCATTATACGGTCGCAAAACACGTTTCGTGTGTGGTAACTGCTATTTCCAGTTTCTCCATTGCATTAGAGTTATTCTCGCACACTTATCTTTTTATTATATCAGAATTTATAAACGAGGAGAATGATGATATAAGAGGATCGTGCTGAAATATATTCTACGCGAGAAAATACGCTGCACAAAAAATATTCCATGTGAATAAGCGATATCCAAGCTCGAGCCAGTTTTCTGCAATTTCGCGTTTATTCAGTTGAGACGTCGCATTGTGTTCTGAAAAAACTGCACCCGCACTCATCCGAGTGGCTATGATCGCTCAGAAACACATGCTTAACAAGAACATTCATTTTTTGGTCGGTACAGCAAATAAACGCGGTCCACTGTTTTGCATCCGATATTTAAAATAAGGACGAACTTACAACTCGCACAAAGCTTTAATCATATCTCTATTATTTGTGACGTTTCGTTTTTCTGTACTTGTGTCGAGGGAGAAAATTATTTATATTTAGCTTCGATAGACTACAGTCGTGAAGGCCGGGTTCTTTCTTTACAGGACCTCTCATTAACGGAGGGCTTGATCGTTCATACCTAGCTAAACTGGTTAGTGAATAATAAGTCAGTAAACCATATATTAAAATAAAAACAAATAAATGGTTATTTACAGATAGAAAAGTATTTACAGCGTGAATAGCTTGGAATAAATATGTACAAAATAATAGTGGGATATTTAAAACAATTAACTACGTGTTCTCTAATGCTAAAATAATCACGACGGTTTCAAATAAATTAAATAAACGCTCTAGAATACTACAATTAATATATACACAACGAAGCAATCACTAGTTATTCTATAACAACGGTAATTAAATATTGAGTTTGACTAGTGAAGTTCAAACAGTGACTGTATTTAACTATTGACAACAACGGTTTGTTTCGGCTAGCACTAGTTTCTAAACAATGGACGGATAACAAAGTTATATTAATGTCGATGACATTAATCAAATAGCGCTTCTCATAATATGTCTTCAACCAACAATAATTAATTTATATAGCCTTGGAATGTCGTATCAACGCTGTTGGCAAAGATACACAAAACGGGAATAGTTGACCTGAAGGATTTGCTGTACGCCTGATACAATAATCCTTTGTGGTCTAGATATCTTCCAACGCAACTTCGTGTTACACTCGCAACTGGCGGAAGCGTTTACAAGCATCCCCCGCGGGTCTGTCAGGTTCTTTCGTCAAGTCCCACGGGCAACTGTGACGCCAGAATAAGGTAGGCAATACGTGGCTTACGACGGCGGTTTCTACGAGCCTTCAGCTTCACTGTTACCCTCGCAACTGTCTAACTGAAGGGTCGTGATTAGCCTTCGGTGACGATCTCCGCTATCCGGGCACCTAGATCTCGTCAGCGACGGCAAGAAGGTTTTACAACTTCCAAGCGAAAGCTAAGTTCACCAGCTCAATTATGTATTGTAAATTAAAGGTTGATTCATAAAGCGGGCTCCGATAGGAGAGCGTGCTTCAGGTTTATCGTGTCGCACTTGGGCCTAGAGTGTCGCTTCGCTGCGGCAGGCGGAGTATATTGCCTCGTGATCAAATGTGAAGTGAATCGGTTACAGGTTGATACCAGAGTGTCTAGTTCGCTCTGCGGTTAAAAGCGAAGTCCCTTAAGCGTACTTGCGTCGCTCTTTGTGTTCTACTTTAACACGCGGTATCTTTATTCCACTCGCGTACTTTGTTTTGTATTTCATTCTTTCGCTTTACGGTCACTCTGTAGTTGAAATTTGCTACATGTTCATATTTGAAATGTCGGCGTCTTATTTGTTATATACACTTAACTTATTCTAACTAAATACATTATTAGTAGTTAATCTAATTTTTAATTAGGTAAACTCCTAGGTTTACAAACATTTATATCTATAATTAATTATTTTAATTATTAAATGTTTACCGCACTCCGCGATTTCTTAAAGTCTTTTGTATTGTCTTATTAATTAAATTAATAATAACATTATAACATTGAAACTCGCGAAAAACTGTCGGTTGTTATCATCGTGATTTCGATGTTATGAGGGTACTTTTACACAATGAATGATAGTTTTACGGAAGTTCTGTATTTATTTTTAGAAAAGGGATTTTTTGCAAAATAGCATCAGAACCATACACTTAATTTCTTAAATTGTGACTAGTATTATTGGCATATTTTGAATTTTTAATTTCGCCGAGGAGTTATTCAAATATGTCAAAATTTCAGCAACTATTTCTGTTTTAGGATTTCCTGAACACGTTAATTTTTATTTTAGCATGATGTCTATCTGTCGACGATTTTTATCTTTTATAACTCAAATATAACCTAATGGATTGTTCCCAATTTTGAAGGGTACAAACTAGGAAAGATTTTCTTGAATTAAAACGCTGGTAGTGGTGATCGGTAAAAAAGATTGGTTGGGGCGGGGAGTGCAACAAACAATTTTTAAGGTAATATATATATGTGGACTAAAACATGTGAAAGAATGCATACAGTTATTTTCTAATATGATGGATAACTCAAAAACAGAGTGGGTTTAAATTTGAAGAATGCAATAATAATAATAATATTTATTTTAACGAAATCATCCTCTTGATATAAAGAAAAATACACAAACATTAAAAAGATAATAAGCCCTAACAGGAAACAATAGGTTGATAAAGCAAGCACAAATAGAATAATTTAACTGTTATAGTTTCTAATCAGACTCAACTTAAATGAGTTACGTGATTTTCTAACAAGATTGGCATAAAATGTGGAACGACCAGTAAAGTTGTTCAGAGCAATGTTTGTAGTGGAAGCCTTAACTCTAAATAAAGGAGTTGATCTTGTTAGAGGACAAAATGGAACTACTAAGCTAGGACAGTCCATTAGGCCATTAACTAATCTACATAATGTACAAAGGTCAACTATAACACGACGATTGTGTAATAAAGGAAGGCACAACTCTACACAACTATATCGTGTGTTGTCTTCCCATTTTAAATTCAGCTGATCGTAAGAACTTCTTTTGTACGTACTCAGGTTGATCACTACTCTTTTTTGTATGACACATCGCGGAACCATACTCCAAATGGCATTGAACAAACGAAGCAATTGATGTCAAATCACTGCCTAATCATAAAATTGTACCTGGCTTGAGTAAAGCTTTTTTAGTTATACCAGACATATGTGAGTTAAAGTTTAGTTGCTAGTCAAAATTTATTCTCACCTTACGAATTTCGGAACACGTATTTAAGTTCGCAGAGTCAACTGAATAACCGAAATGAATAGGGTTTCTACGTTTATAGAACGATGTAGAAAAACACAATCTCTCTCAGATTCAAATCATAAACATAAAGCAGATAGTAACAGTGTTTAATTACATTAACGATATCATAACAAATGTTAAAAACAAGATGGGCCCGCAATGGGATCCTTGCGAAACACCAGAAGTAATTTAAATTGGAGCGGACTGAAAATTTTTTATACGCATAACTTGTTGTCTATCTAGAAGTTCGGGAAGGTTTTCTCAAATTGAAAAGCTTTTGGGGGTGAATAAGGTGGAGTAAATATTTTTTACATTACATATATTTTTGATTCGACTATGTGACATGTGGTATACTTTTGAAGTTATTTTCTATAATGATGGGTTTTCAAAAGAATGCCTATGATCGTTTCGTCGACGATAACTGAAAATAGTTTGAAGTAACTGCTTTCAAATAATAGAATGTACACTAAGAAAAGTTTCTCGAGTTGAACATCCTTTGGAGATATCGGTCAAAGGGAGTTGTAGAAGGAGAGGGTTAAACAAAAATAATTCAAGATAGTAATATATTTTTTGATTACATTACATGAAGAAACACATTTAAATGTATACAGTCATATAACGTTAGTCAACTATTTTTCAATATGGCGGGCGTTTCTTTAAAAGCATTATTGTTCTGTAATCACCAATATACACCAAAATGCATTAGGTGTCAGCTTCCAATTTTGGTAAGCATAAATTAAACAATGCTTTTTTCTGACAAAAAACTAGTCTGAAGAGTCGCGCTAGCATTCATAGCGAGCAGTTGTGATTGTTAGTCGTTGTTGAATTCTTTGTGCTATACCTTAGGCCCCTTTTACTTATGTAAAAGTGGGTCGGGTATAATACAAAAATCAGATTTGTATAAACCGCCACTAAATCATCGCCCTGAATGAGCAGAAAATAAGTAACCGGCCGAAGCCAGTTATTGCGTAGGAAAATTTGAGGAAACCTGAAAATTCGTGGAAACCCTCCCAGACAGTATAAAAACGGAAATGAAGAAATACAAAACCTCACATCCCAGTTACGGAAGACTGCTAACGTCCGCAATTAGAGACTACTACACCGCAACATTGAAAGCAGAAAGAACCAACGCACAAATGAAGAAAGCGCCCGTAATCAAGCCGCCTACCAATGTCATCAAGAATACGGCAAGAGTAGAAGAAGTCCGGTAACCACCATCCCAGAAAAAAGAAAAAGTGGCCATGCAGAAGACCGACGTCGCCGCGCAAAAAACTGACTATTATTTTTTTGAACAAGAACAGCAAGCAATGCAATGGCCGTGGATAAAGAAGGTTTCGTCCAGCAAAAGAGCCGTAAAAGAAAATCTCCAAAGCAGGTCACTCCAGGGCCTGCCACAAGGGTGACGGTTAGTAATAGGTTCGTTCAGGTCGTTAACCAATCAGAAGAGAAAGTGGAGAAGTTCCACCTATTGTTTTTCGAAAAAAAGAAAAATGGATTGAGGTATCCGACGAGCTTCGCCAACTCGAAATGAACGTCGAAAAAGCCAAGAACGTGGCTCTTGGCATAAAAATCCATGCGAAAACCAAAGAAGACCACGTAAAGTCCACCAATTACCTACGTGAAAGGGAGCTTCCCTTTCACACATACCTTTTCAATCACGAAAAGCCACTACGCGTGATCATTCGGGGACTCCCGATAGAAATTGACGACATATCTATTAAAGAAGACCTCCAAAGGCAAGGGATCCCTGTGGCATCAGTCCGAAGGACTAACAAAACACCAATGCCCTTCAACTATGTCGATGTGGAAAAATCCGAGGCGGGAAAGGCAGTTTACAATTTAAATACCATATTATTGTTGCGCGTTACGATTGAATCGCCGCGCAGATCAAGATCCACCATTCAGTGCCATCGTTGCCAAAAGTTTGGCCATACGCAATGGCGGTGCAACGCAGAAGTCAAGTGCGTGAAGTGCGGGGACGGGCACATCACGGGAGACTACATCAAGTCCAAAGAAGAACCGGCGTAGTTTGCTAACTGCGAGGGTTCGCACACGGCATAAGGGGTGTCCGAACCGCCCCCAGCTCAAGCTCACGACAGTCACTAGGGAGGGCGTGTTATATGCCTAAATCACGAAAGCCACGCTCACTCCGGTAGCCAAGGAACAACACAGAAGACACCAGAGAAACTTCACAGTGAACTTCAGCACTGCAAAGATACTGGAGGCAGGCTAAATCTTCCTCGAGGCGACTAAATCCTGCAACACGTTCGCTGAGGGTGTTGCAAAATTAATTCAGGTTTTGCCTGAATTAATCAACATCTTCAGGGATTAAATGAAAAAACCCATCGCCACCCTCAATGGGACGCCGCAAGTGCGGCAACTACACTCTCTTATATCAATGTACCCCCCAAAACATGGAGACGGAGATATAAGATACAAAACCTTGGGACTCTAATAAACCAATCAAAAAACTGAAACCGAAACTGACGAAAAACACCCGATAACGTAGGGTATCATGCCCAATTCAGGAAAGCCATTCGAAACAAGGATTCACTGAAATTTTAAAAATAATAGGGAATATTTGTTTATTTTACTCCACTTGTTTATTAAAATATATGTATATGCGCATTTTGCGTTATATTAACATGTTAAAATGATAAAAATTGAATATGTAAGTAAATTATATAACTGCTTCATTAAAAACCATGCAGTTAAAACCAAAACTTTTAGGTGTCTTGTATTAACGTGTATGCCTGGTTGCGTATGTGTTAAGGATTGCAATAATTTCTTTAAATATTTTGTTTTAAATTAAAATTAGTCAAAATACACAAAACTGGGATAAACTAATTTCAGGTACTTATTCTTTAGCCAAATTCTAGTTGTTTTCTTTAAATTTTCAAGTAAAAGTTTTTTGTGAAGCAGCGAGAAATGTTTACTCATTGATGTTCGATACATGTGTTAAGAAGCGCATGATGAATAATTTAGAAAATAGTCAAATGCAGTTCATTGTTTATTAATTACAAAGCAAAATGGAATGCAAGAAGATCTAATCTGTTTAGAACATTAGTCTACTTTTTGTTTATATAATACATCTTTCTATCTGGTAATAACCTTGTACTAATGTGACTGTTTTAAAACTGAATAATTATTTTGGTCTTTCCTGATGAGATCAAGGTAATACTTAATGGCCTTTTACCTAAACATTGTGCAACACAAGAAAAGACTTCTGGCTATATAGCATCGATATGTGATTTAATTTCTACGTGAATTTATTATACTTTTTGCCCTTATCGTGTACTGTTGTTACATATACAGGGTTGCTTTAAAAATTTTCAGTGGCTAGTGAAGAGCTTGTTTATACTATTATCTTTTTTGAAAATAAAAGCACCTGTCCATATTTTTAGAATTACTGACAATGTACTAAATTTTTGGTCATATTTAAATCATTTGTAAGCGCGTCTGAAATTCTTACATTTGTCATTCTTTGGAAAAACCCGGTACATATATCCGCGTAATAATAATAAAATCTAATTGGTAAATTACTGGTATCAGTTTTATACCAAAATTATAACTGTAAATTTGTAAATTGTATAATTTCATTTTAACGATAATTATTAAAATTCGAAAATCCCAGGTTATGTTCTATAAAACATAAGAGCATTTTTCTTAAAAATATTAAAACAGCAAAAATAAACGTTAACCCCTATCGTCTTCACCCCTTTAATTTCAAGGAGAAAAACTTCGTTTACCAGTAGTAGAGATCTGAGAGCTGAAAAGTTAAATTGCGTTGCCGCAGTGCGTGCCCAGGCGATATTTAAAGCATGCAATTGAAGAGTTACTTGAATACTGTAAACAGGATCAAATTGGTAGAAATTTGGTCTATTTCCGCCCAGAGCGAATTGTAATCAAAGGGTCAAAACCTCAATTACCTGTCGATTCGTAATCAAAGGGTTAGAGTTCGACAAGGCTGTACGTGGCGTACGATAAGAAAAATATTCTAGGCAGCACGTTTATTTTCGATTCTTTCGAGAAGTTAACGATCTTCAGAACACCAAGTAAGTGATTTATCCGTTCTTTAAATTCCACCGATCTACACCCCTCGTTAAGTAAACTCTGCCGGGATGAATTAGTCGATCACGTATAAATTCAAGACGAGTTAATTACTGTCATAAATAAAAGACTAACGTTTTAAATTTTTAATTGTTTATATTACCGTAACCATTTGGGCCAATAACTTTTGTTCATTTTAGATTAGTTTAATTAGTAGCAACACAAGAGTACCTTGATTTAGATATAGAAAATTGTTGTTTCCATGGGAGACTTGTAAGTTGGTAATTGTAAATCACATTCTTTTGTTGTCATTATATTCAATCTTTACGTACAGAACTTATTTCCTGTTATATATGTATGTAAATCTGTAGCTCGAACAACGCATACTTTCTTTCAGGTGTTAGTTAAGTTTTTAAGTGAATAACCTATTTTAAATAGTTTGTCCAAATTTTACCTGATCGAAGAGTAAGTATGTATTAATACAATCCTCGATCTAAAAGTTTGGAGATCGGTTTCTTTGTTTTCCCGGCTTCTATAACAGCAGAACTTTTCACTATTATCTTTGCATTATCGTTAAAAACAAAGTGGCGTCCTTAGTTACGACAATTTCCCGAATTTTTGGACACCTACTTACAACCCCTGAATGTTAGCCTAATTGAATTCATCGCAATTGTAGAACCTCGCCAATCTCCAGTGTGGTGTCCGGAGCAAACCAGCTAATTCAGGGGAATTACCAACTTTGGCAGATTCAGGGGCGTAAGGCCTCTTTCGTGCCATTATACATTTACATGCCCCAACGATAACAATTCACTTTTTATTGTGGTAAAATTTTTGTATAGCAAATTTCTACAAACTTACAAAGTAGATGAATTAAACTTCGCTGACAGAGATAATTTCGGTGAATTTTGGACATTTTTATTTTATTTTCATTTCAAGTTTGTTTTGCTATCGTTGCATTTCAAATTTTAAAATACATTGATTCACTAACCCAATTCCATTTGGAGCTTGCACTAGGAACACAATACCATGTTTAGTGCCGAAATTTTTCTCAAATCTAAGATTGAATAATTTAAAATCTTAAATCGCCGCAAAAAATGAACAAACCTAGAATTTAGCCGGCATAAATTAAAAAAATCCGACAAGAGTATAGTGAACTTGAACGAAATTCAAACAGATGTGTATGTAGAAGTAAAATACAACGAATTAAGTATTATTTTCATTGTTTCCTTTTCACTTATTTTTCTTTGTTGCTTGAATAGTAACTGCTATTGCATGCCGCATTAAGTGAAACACTGCATTTCTGATCGTCGCAATTTCAAAAAATCTTGAGCTGAGTTTGATTTCTTCGTAGTTACAATTCGAACAGGACACATTTTCCTCCTTCAAGAAAGTGTGCAATAATATTAAGACCAATAATTCTATGTATTTTCAAAAAAATACAACTTAGAATTTTCTAATCTGAAATGTTGCTCACATATAGTTTATGAAACATTTTAGTCTAGGTGTCAATTTATAAAGATCATCCTTTTTCGATGTAACCACTGTTATTATGGTGCTAGGCGTTACGCGTCAACCATCAACTTCTGGAATTTAAACCAAAATATTGCGACCAACACTTTGGACATCCTTGCGACATCTCTTCTACTTGACTTTACACTCTCTGATCTGTTCTTTGTAATCACATTTAGCTATTCTAAATTTAACATATCTGAAAAATACTGAAGTACCAACCTTGCGCTTTCTTTTCTATTTGTTCTTCAAAATTCTAGCTACTTCTACAATTTCACTATCAACTATTTCTTCAAAGGCATATCGCACAATCAATGGTTCGGTTACATTTGCTTGTGCTCCACCATTATCCCCTATTTAGTTTTCAGTCTCTAAAGTGTTCTTGTTTACCAATACTTCTATTTACTCTTTATTTTCAACGTTCAAACGTTTAATGTCAGATTCAATTCATTGATATCTCGAATTCATCATAGGGGTTTCCTTAGATTTCTTGACGAAAGGTCATATTTTTTTCAGTGTACGAGTCGCAGACTTTCCAAGCGCTTGTTCGATTTGTTCCATTCGTCCAGGTAATGCCTTGGTTTCTATTTTCAACCATCTCCTGACTTTATGGATGACGTGAGTTAATTTTGCTTGAAACATCTCTACTATTCACAAATCCTTTCCATTGTCGCTGTGCAAGAGGCATGACGCATCGTCATCATCAATGGTGTTAATCTTTTTTTTTTGTTTTTAAAGGTCTTAGGACGAAACGCTTAGTAAGGTGATCCTGGTGTTTAAGGATAAATTTAATTTCACGCCTACATGGCTTCCTTTATTAAACCCAGTCGATACTAATAGTTTAGCTACTAATCTTTTTTCTTCGAGTTCTTCTTTAGTTGACATTACAAACACAATTTTAAGTATTCTTCTATTGAGCTTCTGGAAATGTGCAGTACCTTTTCACGTCCTAAACTTGAACGCCTTAAGGCCCGTTTATACTATCCGGTCAGACACGGAACGGTAGCGGTGCGCTTCCGTTCAGACAAACTTTATCATAAGGATTCTAATGAGACTATTTATACATGTCTGAACGGAAACGTCTCATTATAAATAGTTTCATAAGAATCCTTATGATAAAGTTTATCTGAACGGAAGCGCACCGCTATCGTTCCGTATCTGACCGGATAGTACAGACTGGTCTTTAAACATATGGTCGTAACCGAAAAATACTTGCGGAAAACAGGATAACAGTTTTAATCTTGGGGAGAGGCGCCACTAACTTAAGCATTTAAATATATTCTCGTAATCTCAACAAATTTACAGAAAACATGCTAAGAGGATGTTTCGAGCTTGAAGAGGATCGCGTGCAGGATACACAATAATGTGCAGGCCTACAATCTAGTGTTAGATTCACGTAATCATTTCATAAATTATCGCGAATCTAACATAGAAAAATTAAATTAATTGTATATATTTTATTTTTCTAAAAATTTGTTAT
>JAHWXV010238562.1:0-12618 GCA_024586415.1 Phrixothrix hirtus | reverse complement strand
TATATATATGCAGTATAACTCAGTAATAACAAACTTGTAAATTACAAGCATTTTGTTCGTTAGAAGCCATGGTTCAGTGTATCAAAATCATTGAAAACGCACGTTAACGCACCTAAACGATCTCCAAATTAAAACCTAGTACAGATTTGTGTAAAATCACGTGCAAATAGTTTCTTTTCGGCACGCTTCACGTTGCATCAGTGAGCGGAAAAGTAATTTTGTCGGTTATTTAAACGTGGAGAAGTCAATCATAAAGTTGACATTAAGTGAAAAAGCGATCGAAGGCAAACTAAGTTACAAAAGTTCAGCAAATTTTCGTAAATCTGCGCTAACTCATGTATTGTGATGCTCACCGAAGTGAAATTATTCGCAGAGGATTTTACTTTTACAATTCCTATTGCTTCTCTTCGCCATGCAGCACTGCAGAGATAAACGTATGTACATTCGAATACATGAAGTAAATCCCATGCAACGTTTTTCTCCATGCCCTGCGTTTTCGCATCGTGATTAAGTAAGTGACATGCTTTAAGGAAGTATTGCTAAACTTTTGAACAATTTCAATTACCTTCGAACACGTACGGTAGATATCGGAGAGGTAAAACGTACGTACGTATATCATTTAATGACAACTTAATGTAAACGTAAAATCACGCATAAGTTGGTGTGCATTTAAGAATTACGGTGCACAGCGCCTTTAGAAATGAGCCATAAGCTCTACATGTCCGATAGAAGTCTTGACGTGTATATTAAAAATCCCTTATCAGTCTCTACATACGTTTGCGTAATTGCCACGGTCCAAATCGGCACTAGGCCGGAGCACGTTCTCGGTCAACGAAACCGGTGTTAGCAGCGAACGCTGACCATGCTACTGCGATGGGAGGGAGTTCAAAGCTACCGACATAAATCACTGTTAACAATTCCATCTCCTACTAATGAATCAGATTCACAGTACATAATTAGGTTAAGGCGCCACTGCCTCTGTCTATAGTAAGGGGTATGCTCAAAAGGCATCGACCAGCGAGACAGAACTGATCACTCGCGTTTATTTACCTGTATAATAATAGTAGGTACTCCACTGGTAAGAACAAGCCCGCTGTACGACTACACTAAAGTGACAAGTTCTACTCCGACCTACTTCCAAGTCTATAAGCTTTACAGATAATGGTCTTAAAGCTAAAGCTAGTCGAAACAAAACAATCAAATGAGAGGCAGTTAGTTGTATAATCCACTCAAATAAAGATACAATGTAATAACTATTACGGGATTATTCAAAACAATTCTCTCGTATAGAAAATCAAAATAGTACATAAACTAAATTAGGATACACAAATGTCACCATTTAAACTTAACCCAAATTAAACTGCCCAAAGAGTCAAACACACTGACGTGTATAGCGTCGGTACCACTATCATTCTCTGACTAAATTTACTGGTGTAAATACAGCACCTAAATATCTCTTAACATGACCCACGATTACGGAAAACTTTGATAGCTAAAACAAATTTTCCTTTGGTTCGTGGAAATAAACTATTTCCCATTGGGAAGGGACATACATCACTGGGAGAGGGTCCGTAAATGCTATAGCTTCAACACACGCCTTGCGATAACATAAGAAACAGTTATCCCGTTTCCTATACTCTAGGAATACCTGTTACTGGAGAATACGCTCGTCCAAGTCCCGGGTCCACACCGGTATAAGGTCCACTATTGACCGTCGATTATACAAGGGGTGGGCTTCAATACCAATAATTGGTTGATTATTTGACCTATCAGAAAGGTCTAGATTAATTTCAATACTCTTATTGTTTTGCTTATCTACAGTAGCCATGCATGGTGAATCTCTCGATCAGCAGTATATAGCGCGATCTTTTACTAATTCCTACTTGTTATAATACTATACTATTTCACGGGTGCTCAACCGTCATTTTCCCGCACTACGGTTTGCCCTTTATAAACATAAATGTCTTGCAAACACTTGCAGACAGGAAATTAAGCATCATAAAATGATGCGACAAACGACATATGATTTCTAAATAATTACACTACATAAGAACAGTATCTGATATATTGATAAATTGATGCAATATTTCAAAAGGTCGGTTACTTTAAAAAAACCTCGTATAAATAGTTAATGAAACTATTATTTCATTATTACTAATGCAACAGAAATTTACAAACTTAATAATATGCTTGTATAACGTGTAGGGTATGTAGCACTGTTTAAATATGACTTCTTTTACTCATACAGGTAGGTTGATTTTGCCAAAGAGGTTAAGTAGCTGTTAATGACGGACGTAATTTCCCATTTAACTCCCTAGGGGTAGACAAAGGTGTCTATGCTCTTTATATTTTATTAGTTGACAATATTTCTAAATGTCAAAATTAAATAAACGAACAACAAAGACTAAAACCTAAATTGTACAAAAAACGCTTTAACCCGGCGTTAAATTTTCTTGATAACATATATCTTCAAATTATTAATATTTAACTCGCTTGTTTTCTGTATAATTTAAATTTTGTGAAAATAGTTAAAAATCTAACGATAAATGAATTTGATTCAAATTTTACGTAATTTATAGTCATTAAAGCTATGTTCATACAAATTAATGTAAAGAAAACTTATGTCATTTTAAGATATTTGTCAAATAAGTTTATAATAATTAATGCCTAAATAATTATAATTAATAAGCAATAGTGTGTTACAAGCAAAATTAGATGATTTAAAGAAATAAGTTCGACTATTTTTATTAAAACAGCTGACAACCTTCACTCGAAAAAGTAATCTAATGGTGAAGGTAACATGATGTTTTGTCAACCAAAACAGTCATATTTATGTTTTTAAATAAGTTTCATGGTAAGGTTGTTACAAGTCTGTATTCATGATATATTTTTACGCGAAAATTTACGAAACTTTTTTGTTAGATTAAAAATTCCTACAGATTTATGTTACCAACGGGCTTTGTTACAAGTGTGTTTAATAACGCTTTTTATATCGCGGACACAGTGTATTTTCATTCAATTTTAGTTGTGCAGGTACGGAAGTACGACTGTAATACTGATATGTCGATCAAAATTTTATTGATTTAGGAAACTAAATCAGTCTGAATATATAAAAAATATATAAACACGCTAAAAGTATTAATTTAAATGTCTTTTTGCAAGCCCTTTATTTTTAAATTTAATGTTCTTACGTCATAGATATTTTTAGAATTGTGTAGGAAGCAATTGATAGTTATGTTAGATAATTTAACTTATATTGTCGCCAGATATGCTTTTTTTACAATATCTAAGGTGTCCTTAAAATTTTAATCTACCTCAAAAGAAAGATTTTACAGGTTTTCACAAATCCGGATCTGTAATGACCTACATTCAATCATGTGTTCTATGTGTACCATAGAAACTATGTTTATTTATTTAATATCATATTACTGAATTCTAACCAGTTTATTTTACTATGGAAGAATGAAATCAAATGTGTAAAAATATCCTTATAGTAATAATTTTAATACATTATTTATAAAATTATTTATTTCAATGTGCTGTAAATTTATTGAATATTTAAGTACGTATTAGACTGTTGTATTTATTTTTGCTTTTGGCTTAATAAAAATGATGAGTAAGTTTAGTTAATTTAGGTAGAAAGAAATAGGAGATTGTAAGATTTTATAAACGAATAGATATTTGATACTTTTAATTTTCATGACATAAATAACTGTTCATTTAGTGGATGAAAATTTTTTATTCTTTTTTGATAAATTAACGTAATCCATAAATTTTCAAATGTCTTATTTTGAATACGTACCTTGAGCAAGGGTATGTAACCTAAAAGTTTTTACTTTAATATCATTTCCAAGTAAAGTTATAAATAAATAACAATTAAAAATTTGAAATACGCATTTTGATTATTTATAATACTTTTCTTCCGACATTAACTAAATTTACTCATCATTATTATTTACGAAAGAAGTATTTATAACGTAATTTTACTTTAAGTAAAAAATTGTTTCCTGTTAGCTATGAAAATAATAAATACACCAGTTTTCTTCTACTGCTTGTATGAGGGCATTTTCAACATTCACTATTGTCTGCTATCTTCTCGCCTACATCCTTTAAAGTTAAGGTTAACAATTCCCGAATCTCGCAGTCTTTACAGCGCACGTGTACATGTGTATCTATTCGTAGCGGTGAATCCCGTAACAAATTCATATTATACGTACAGTCGGCCAGCAATTTCCACATCTGCCACAGTAGACTAATTTATGGTCTGAACACTTCAATTGCAAATATTTCGAAAAATATGCAATTTAGGCACATAGTTTATAAGCGTTTTTTATCGCGCACATTAAAATGTGTCCGCTGGTAAAGTAATGTACATTATATCACGAACACCCTGTATAGAAGATTTTATTTTGGCTAGGCATTAGATAAAGAAAGAATATGTTTTTGTTGCAAAATAACATAAGATCTGGTTCTAAACTTTGGATGTAAATGTCAATATAAAGTGGAAGGTAAGAGAAATTTACGTGCAGAAGTAGTCACTGGGTTAACATATGCGATTTGGTAATATATTTTGTTAAATACAGGTGTAAGCGTTATAAGTGAAGTTCAAAGTGAAAATTTACTATTTAAAACATCGTGTGGTTATTGCTTCTTATATTTTCATATTAAATTTGGAATCCATTATATTAAAAACTGTAATAGGAATTAAACGCCTTGATAGTTTTAGGACATCTGCATATCGTTGAAGTATCGCAGGTATTTAAATTCTAAAATAAATTAACATCTCAGTGAAATACTTTTTAATAAGAATTTCGTATACTTCAAAGACGAATTTTATTGCAAAGCGCATCTTAAAATATTTTGTTTTGAAATTGGCTGAATTACTAGACATTTAAACTAGTAGAGCTTTAGGTAACGTTAGATTAATAGCAAAATGTTATATCTGAGAGACTAAAACCTACCTTTCAGTTTGAAAGAATTTGTTTATAAAATTATAACGGTATCTAAGGCAGTGTTTGGCGGATTGAGAAATTTCTCTTTAATAATCAATTAATTTACTTTAACTAAACGTGGTAATCAATGCAATTTTAAGAATTTTTGTTATGATCCTAGGGAGCTATGATTCTTTTTACAACACAATAACTTTATAGTCTTGTTAAATTTTTACCTGAAAAGTTGAATATTACTTCATTATCAATTTTATTTATTTAATAAACGGTCTCAATTTAACACGTGTATTGTGAAAACAAAATATGAATATCTGAAATACAAGCTTATACAGACAAATTTTAATCTTACAAGCTACAAAAGACCTTTTTAGAATACTACCTTAGACTTCAATCAACTTAAATGTAAACAATTGAGTTGAATGATTGGCTCGATCTGAAATAATTACCTAGGTCATTGATTTAAGCTAAAATTTTAAAATACCTTAAATGTTTGATTTTGATGTTATTAATTGTAATAAATGCTCACTTACATTATTCGTGTTATACTATTTTGAGGTTTATAAAATAATTACTGCAATTTAGTTGTTTGATGCAGTTTGAACTTTGTGTGTCCTGGATTTCGAGTTTCTTTCAGTATCGTACGTCAATAACCCTTTCCCAGCAGTAGCTTGAACCAGGTTATTGTAAACTTGCAAACCTATTGGCTCGTGGTGTGATGATGGCATATAATTCTAAACCTTTTTAGAATTCGCATTTCACGGCTCAGTTATTTCTCCTGGACTTTATTTAATTTAATTGCTTTCGCGTTAGTAATCGTTTTATTTGACTTTGCGATGTAGGAGACAACACGTTAGATTTTTTATTGCTATGTTCTAAATACATAATTGGATCTACACGGTTGTCTGATTTACACTGATAACTTTGACCTTTACGCTGGGATAGCGATGTATAAACACTCTTTGCTGGTGCTTCACGCACAAAATGTTGGACTTTCATTTTCTGGGCTTTTTATTAATTTTTGTTAGTTTCCTTTCCTGGTTTCGTAGGTGAATCAGGCGTCTGCATTTCAAACTAATGTCAGTTTGTGTTCAGCTTGAAAACCGCTGAATCTGTTGTTTTTTTAATGCGGGCGCTTTAATCCTTATAATTTTTCATGCAATGCCTATTCTCAACTAAAGTCGTTTATTGGCACCAATTCGTTATGGCATATCCTAACTTTAGTTTATTTCACTAACCTTGTAATTTTTATGCTTGTTTCGCGGACGTGACCTTTACACTTTCTTAAAGTTTATTATTTCTCAAGCTATTATTTTTTTATTAGTTAGGAAGCTTCCTGGGATAGGATAGAAATATGTTATATACTATTTAAGCTACATAATCTTTATAAAAATAAAATAAGTGTAAACGTATTTAATTTTTCTAATGTTAAATTTTTACATAATTTGAATTAATCCACGAGGCTTTATATAGCAGTTGTAACAAGTGACGTTATACAGCGGCATGTTTAAGAAAAACAATTTATTCACAATCATTGTTTAAAAGGAAGTTACAATTAAATTTAATTGCATTTAATAATTCAGAAAAGGTATTCTAAAGTAATTTTAATTCTTAGGAAGTTTTCACGTCTCCTTTCACTAATTTATTTTTTAAAAATTTACTCTTTGACTATTGTAAGATTGGTTTACATTTTTAAGATTCTAGTTTTAATTAATTTGAAGATAATTTGCGATGCGAAATATTCTTATAGTAGCCATTTATTAATTTCCGAATATACAAATGTTTAAGCCTTACGTAACCATTTGTCTAATGGTAGCTCTTAGAGAATTGATATTATTTTATTTTATAAGCACAAAAGTATTTTAGGTAACACTTAAATATATAATTTAAACTTAAAGCATACGGATTAATAATCACTATCGAAAAGTACGAGTAGGTTAATTCAGGGTTTAATTAAATTAAACTTTTATAGTCCATTCATTTTAAACCTGGAGTAGCCGTTCTAACCTGCAAAACGTTGTTTATATAAAAAAAATATGGCTAGCTTTTATTAAAGAAGCATTTATCACATATCATAGATTGGATTTTTTTAAAAATTATTAATTCACGATATTAATAAATGATATTTTTGAGTTATTAAAACATATTACGAATCTGTTAATCCTCATTTGTTTCCTTTCGTCATTAATTTATAAACTCTGGTTGGCTACTAAATTTATTTCGTAATGTTTTGATCGTAATTCTGGCACGTAATTCCCACGGTACTGAACTATATCAGACTTTTTGCTGAAGTTGCGATTTTACTATATTAACCATGCTCGATCACAAGTCTATTCAGTTAAAAGTCCAAATGTTTTCACCAGATTGCTGATATTGTTTTGAGAAGGTGCATTATCCAAACATATGTTTGAAATCAACATCAACTTGTACATATACGTATACCAGTATTTCTTGTTTCTGAAGGACCGTTTACGTTGTTGCTATCAACGTGAAGTTCGTAATAATTCTTATTTATGTAAGAAAATGAAACTAATTTGCTTACTAAATGGTAGCTCAGTACTGTAAAGTAAAAAGACTTGCAACTCTTCAAGACGCAGCTCCTGAAAATAGTTGTTTCACAAAAAAATCATTAACAGTGCAACATTTATTAAATAAGTATTCCTTACAACAATAAAATAAATCTCATCACGTCTTCACATAATGACCTATTCTAAATGATAAAATAATTGAATTTAAATTCATATGGAACTAACTTTAGCTAAAGTTGAATAGTATTACAGGTAAACAGAAATTCGATAGCGTCTCAAAAAATAAATTAAATGATAGAGCAATAATCCAGTTATAAATTCCAAAATTCAACAAATAATATTAACATAAATCCATATCAAATCCTACGCAACGTGAAATAAATTTTATTTAGATCCTATCAAAAAAAACGTATCACCTACGTTGATAGATTACTAAACGGAAATATACAAACATTGTGTACTTCAAGATTTTAGCAAATAAACCAATACAACAAAATGTAGAAATTTTTAAATTAAAATAAGCTTTTATTATTGTGAAATTAATTTCTCGTTATGGGTTGGACAGTGCAGTTTTATTGTCATTACAAAGTTGGCAGCAAATCAACATATATTGTTCGTTTATTTGTTTTTATGGCTGATGGTTCGGGATGCGGAATTTCCCGCGGCCCTCTTGGACTAGGACTATAATGTAGTCGTTTCGCCATGCCTACTAAAATTTTAGCAGGAGGAGTTCCGCCGCCAGTAAGGATTTTTAACGTGCCATACATCACATTGACACGGGACCTACGATTTTCCTCCCTTATCCGAGAAGAAGGCGTGTTTTTTAAATTTTTCTCCGCTGAAAAATTTACCGACCTCGATCGGGTTTGAACCCGCGTCCCTTGAGTGAAGAGGCAACCATTCTAATCAGTCGAAGCCGGCTACTTTGAATGTTTTTAAATCACAAACCTCGAAAAAACTTCAAAGTTACAGTTCGATATCCAAAATAAACATCTTTTATATCGTCGTATAATTAATTTCGTAAACAAGAAGCCTGTACTGAAAGGAAACACCCAAATTAAAATAATACAAAATTAATTAGCAAAATTACCTTTAAAGCTTCTTGTTGTATAAAAAATAGATTCCGATTTCCATAAAACAAATCACATCGCGGGAACTAAAGCAACCCCAACACAGAGACCTTATTTCTTCCACAATAATTATTTACACATAATTTGAATTTAAAGAGGAACTATTACTATTGGAATACGTGCTTCGTTTTACCAGTCCCAACGAACTGCCTTCCGGAAAGATCCCGCCCTGAATTTTTTAAAGACTCGCATAAAATATCAGAACTGCAACCAGAATCGGATCGACCTAATACGCCCTCTTTAATAATTGAAGATCCAAAACGATCACTGCAAAATATTCTGATAAATAATTAGCAATAGGTACCTCATACAGAAACGAAATTAAATCCCACCTTAACTTCGAACTAAAATGACATATTCATAACTCAGCATTTCTGCCACCTTCCTAGGTTATGTAGACAGGCAAATTAAATAAATATCAAAGCGTCTTAAAGAAGAAAAGTAAATAAAACGTTGCATAATTAAACAAAATGATCCTCTACTAATATAAACATATACCGCCAGGTTCATAAGTGTACGACTATCCAATCCGTAACAACTTGACCATTTTTAGGTCGGAATCTGCTTAAGTAGTATTAGATGTGTAACCCATTTAAAATAACTGCAAACAGTGCAGCATTAATGTTACTTGGTACGTTGACCGATTTTAAAGTTTAAAAGTAAAATTATACATCATGAAATATTATTTACTTAATATAAAAGGTAAAAAAGATATATTTGTATTATTTTATTAATAAAATAAGTATTTTATGTGATAATGTTGACCAATTCAATAAATAAATTCGTCTTAGTGTTTTATTAATTGTTCAAACGCCATTAAAAGGTCACTAAGTTTATGAACTACACTTATTAACTAATCGCCGTTACAGTAATAATTTTATTAACAGCGCTACTAATTAATCTTTTTTTATTAAGCAAGCGAAACTTATTTAATAGTTTAAAATAAGTTATGCACATAGGTATTAATTAAGCAGTACCTATTATATTCACTAATTTGTTGTTTTATTATATTTATTGGAGCGATCGATTATAATTTTTCATATTTACGAGCCACCTTACGTATTTCAATGAATAGCATTGTAAGGAATGGGACTTTAAAATTTCCTGAAAACGGATACTTATGGTATTTACTGTTCAATGAAATTAATTCTTAACAAGGGTCTTACAACGATTTAGGCGTTAAGAAGATTCCGCCTTAAATAAATGGGTAACGTTACAACAAGTTACTTGCAAATTTTATGTTTTATCTTTTGTATAGAAATTACCATCAGTAGAATACCTGAATTCTACTTCACTGAGTAATACCGTAATTTCAATTTTACAATACCATCTCGAAGAGAAACAATGTGAACTATTACTTATATAATTTAAAATATTATTTAGTTGTAACTAAAAACTTTTATATAATTCGCAAATTACGTTTATTTTGCCTTAATAATTATCTTTAATTAATGACTTTGAAAAATTAGCTTTCAAATTATGGATACCGCAGATGTTAATACTTCCGATAAGATAGATATACAACACTCCCAAATTTTGCTTTTATTTGTATATTAATATTATATGCATACACATGACCCGTTGAGCAATGTTTATTGGTAAGTTTTTATATTAAATCTTATTTTAAAGTTATATAAATAATGATTTTTCAGATCACTCGTTCATTCTTATAATACTTCTCTTATATAAAATCCCCTTGATCAAGGCTCAAGAATCGCAAGTAAACGTATAATAAAAGTCATAATAAATTTACATAAAATGCTTTTTCCAGAAAATTCTTGTAGAAGGAACAAATGGATATAATACACCAAATTTAACAAGGAACTCCGTAATTGGGCGTAAGTGAAAATTTTATTTAAGCTTATCTTTTGAATGCGTTAATAATATTTACGTGAAATAACAAAATTGATACTTTACACTAATTAGATTTCTATATTTTTATTTTTAACATTTGTTGAATCTGATCTTATTGAACTTAAATAAATTTCTTTGATTATAAAAGTTTTAGAAATATTTCTTAAACTATAACTATCTTATACTTATTTTCGTATTTATCAAAATCTTCTTACAAAATATGTAGTACTATGCTGAAATCAAATATAATACATAAATGCGTACATTCAATTTTAATACCGTAATGGTTAATCCATTACTATATAGAAACCATATCATTAAAACAATTACCTAGTGTTCATCATGTCAATAGTTGTTACGAGGGTAGCACCATAATTTCTGCAAACTAATATTTCTAGCGAATCAAAGGAATCAAACAGGCCATGAAACAAATATTTATTGTTTTCTATTTTGACAGTTACAATTTAGTTTTGATACCTGCAACAGTTATTTTGCAGGCTAATTTCAAAGCAAGTGGTCTGCAGCAAAAATTAACTTAACAAGAGTGTTATCTTCTACGTTTTGTAGCTATAAACAATTATAATAAATTGCTTGATTACGTATTTTAGTTACGCGATCTTTGATTGGTTTTAGAATGAGGAAAACAAACTGATTCGAAGTTGCATTGATTTTTATCGACCACTTCAGAATTAAAACCCTTCCTATAATGGATCTTAATATTTACAACCCCTACTGTTACCTGCAAATGACCTTTGCATACTCCGTCTAGACAAATGTTTACTTAGTCACCCTAGCCATTTCACCAAATAAATTTAATTTATTATTTATTGAAATTTTCAAATTAAATGAAATAAAATAATCACTCAACATTAATCACATTTACAATATTAAAATACATAAATCTTAAAGAAACAAGTAGTTTCCCTTTTCAAATACCGACAGGTAGTAAACAGATATTTTATTTAAATACGTAAGGGAAAGAACTTCTGGTTTGTTTTGTTACATTTATTTATTCAATTTAAAACAGAATTTTACTTATAAAATTAATTATCTAACATGAAACACTTCGCATTTGTTCAATGTACTTTTTATAAGAGTTGATTAAAACACTTACGGTTAATTTGGGTTTTGTATTTTCCATGATGTTAAAATACAAGACTTTCTGCTGGCTATTCAAGTTCCAGGTCAGTGTCTTTTAAAAGGATTTACGTTCCTTTTAAATAATCCAATTCAAATTTGCGGTCTTCTCTTTAAGATTTGCGCCTATGAACCATGGACAATTTAATTTACGTTAATATGTAAAATTTGGAAACTTTGATGATGTAACGGCCCATACATGCATGACACAAATTAAATCATTTACATCTTCTATTTTCAACGGACCTTACAACTCGGCTTCGCTTGATTAATTCATCAGCGATACTCACGCACATGCAAAAGATCAGATAAAATTGCGTCCTCCAATCTTATATTAACATTCTGACATCCCACTGCTGTATTTTCTAACCAATGGCTAATTCCATATTTCAAAAATTTGGGTTTCATATTTGAAATAACGAACGTTACATTTCCGATCAAATTGAGGTTATTTTCCTTTGCATTTTACAGCTTAGGCCCCCAGCTTCTTTTTATGGTCGGCAAAAGGTAGTTCCCTTTGGTAGTGTCTTTACTCTAAGGGACTTCATATAAAACATTTCATTGCATAAATCCGTTTTACTTCCCGATACTTTGAAGTTGGTCTTATCACAAAAGTTTTAAAACTCACGCGCAATTCGTTTATTGCAGGCACTTTCTAACTAGTACACTTATAAAAATTTTTTTGGTCTGTGAAACTTAGTTTAAACTTAATACTACTGGTTACATTATATTACAGCAAACTTATTTTAGAAATTTAAACTAAATGATAGTTTATTTAAATTTCTAATGTTAGAACACGTAATTAGTTACTTATTAATTATGACGTCTAACAAGAGAAAATTTTAGAGCCATGATTTACTATGATTTTAAAAGTCCTTTAACTCCAAAACAAAGCGTTTCAAGATTTTGTGCTGCATTTGGTGATGAATAGGGGGCGGAATATATGCATTTAAATGCAGCCAAAATATGCGCATATATATGCCTTGTTTGCCTTTAAAATATGTACTTATATGCCTTTTTTTG
>JAHWXV010238543.1:0-41446 GCA_024586415.1 Phrixothrix hirtus | reverse complement strand
TGCGTGCGTGCGTGCGTGCGTGCGTGCGTGCGTGCTTAATTGCGTGCATGAGTGCGCGCCTGTGTGCGTGCGTTCGAGCGTACGTGCGTGCGTGCGTGCGTGACTGTGTGCGTGTGTGTGTGTGCCTGTGAACATTATAGCTTGAAAACCAAAAGTCCTAGAGTAACAAAATCTTAAATTTAAGTTTATATCTATCGTCGCACGCGACCGCAACAATTTCA
Source organism: Phrixothrix hirtus (assembly GCA_024586415.1). Lineage (NCBI taxonomy): Eukaryota > Metazoa > Arthropoda > Insecta > Coleoptera > Phengodidae > Phrixothrix > Phrixothrix hirtus. Next base: position 41,225 of record JAHWXV010238543.1, on the reverse strand, counting down.
CTAAAATATATAAAGCGGAAGTGCCACTTTACTCTTGTCATTTTTTCATTTTTTGAGATTTTTTCGAAATCAGCTACAACGATTTTTTTTTAATTTACTATATATTTTAGAAATTTAATGCATTTTGATATAATCTAGGCGGTTTTTCATAAAATTTTCCGTAAGTCGAGTAACCGAAAATAATTCCGCTGTTAAGTCTGATTAAAATAACTATGAACTTAAAAATCCTTGCTAAATGAAAATTTCTATTTAAGGTCACAATCATCTTAGCATGCTAAATCATGAAGTTGGTTAAAATCGAATAACCGAAAGTACCGCTTCATTCCCGTCATTTTTAGATATTTTCAGAATTTTTCATTTTTTATCATTTTCTCGAAATCGGTCGTAACGATTTTTTTTAAATTTATTGTAGTTCTGCATTTAAAACCCTTTCATATAATCTAGGCGGTTACTGTAAATGGAGTAAGCGGAAGCATTTTCACTGTTAACTCTGAATATAATAACTAAGAAACTAAAATCTCTAACTCAAAGAAAATTTATATTTGGGGTCACAATCGAATAATCGGAAGTACCACTTTATTTCTGTTAATTTTAGATAATTTCCAAATTCTTCATTTTTACGGTTTTCTTGAAATTGACCTTAACGATTTTTGTTTAAACTTAGCTACTTAATTTAGTTTTATATTAAGCAAGGAGCTTTTCTCATAAATTTTTGAAAATTGAGTAACCGGAAGTACTTGAAGTATTAATTGTGAACAACGTTTCTTAAAAAGCAATCATTATATGGAAATCAAAAACTATATCTATGTTTCATATCTTCTGTACATGAAACTGCAGGAATTTAGTTAAAATTGAATGACTGGAAGTGCCACTTTATTTTTATGACTTTTAAGTTTTTTGCGATATTCTCGAAAACGATTTTTTGAAACTTGCTACAATTCTTCTGTGCTTCATATCCTTTTCGGGAATTTAAAGGTTTTTCTAAAAAAAATGCGTTGAAGTGAGTTATTAGAGAAAATCTTTGCAGTTAAGCAGGCTTTTACGTGCCCAGCCTCTTGGATGGGTGACCGTCACAATTATCGTTCCCAAAATAAACGTAAATAATATTTTAATTATTTGTGAACATTTGCATATTTATATACCTATGTAAGTAAAAGAAAGTTGTGTGCCAAACCAGATTTTTTTAAATTTTTTCATTCAACATTTTTAGGTTTTAAATAAATGAATTCTAAATAAAACAGGCTTTTTATTGATATGGAAATATATAGGGTGTTGTATTCGACTTTTCAAATTTAACATAGAGAGTACCGAAATTAAACTTCAAAGCAAAGACTTTTATTTACAAATGCAAACTCCCTTACGACTAATGCATAACCTCCAAAAATCAAAATTTTTGCTCTTGTCATAACGGAGTTATTAGCTAACATGAATGTTCTGGGACGCCCAGTATAACCTAACTAAATAGATAAAGGTGTAAACGTTAATTTTTCCAGTCAAAGTGAAGCAAAACCTGCAGACTGGTTTTGCCTGATGGAGCTCATCAGTGCGGGGTCGCTGCTACACGTTGACAGCAAACTAACTCTCTTTGAATACTTTGAATACAAGTGTAAATATCGTACGAAAAATTATGGCAGTGTCATCTATTAGTTTTAATAGGAGGATATTGATATAAATATATGAAAAATGGAAGTTTTCTCCTACGAAAGACGCGAAAGTTTGAAAAATTCGGTACAAGTGAAAAGCCCTTAAAGCGTCATAAGAGTACAATTAAATGAACATTTATAAGGCCTTTCACCAAAACTTTTATATAGCCTAACTAAATAGTTAAAGGTATTAAAGCTCATATTTTCAGTCAAAGTGTAGCAGCACCCACCCCATAGGGCGAAAGCAGTTTGCGGGTACCAATACACTTTGACTAATAATTATACTGTTGCACAAATTTAAACAAAGATTTATTGTACAAATTTCAAAATCAAATTATGAGTAGGAAATGCTCAATTTTATGAAACAATTAATCGTCTCTAAGGTCAAATATCATATATATTTTGAAAATCCCTTATATGAAAAGTTAAGTCAAGTGCTAGAAAATTATTTTAGAAATTCAGAAATAATGTTAGTGAAATGTACATGCATGCTGTTAGACATAACAGAAGAAGAATTAGTCGACTTCATAATAAGAAGCTACCTTGAAGGGAAAACCAATCATAGATATATACAAGAAACCTACTCACGAATAAAACAAAAATATCACTAGCCAAATCAGCTGAAAACAATTCAAACATATAAATAATTGTAAAGTTTGCTAGCTAACGAAATTCGACTGGATAATTGTTAATTTAAAACATTTGCAAATCGTTTAAAAGGCTACCCGTTGAATAAATATATAAAAATTAACGCTAGGTCTATTCGCTCGTATTGTTCAGGATGCAACTATGGAGCACGACCGTCCCATCGCTTTCGCCAGATTTAAATGTTATCGAGCAGGTATGGGATATGCTCCAAAGTCGACTGGATAATTATCACTCTCAACCAACCCCTATTCAGCATCTTGCAGGAAATTGGTTAAATCTTTGTTAGGAGATACCACAAGACCATATTGATAACTGTATTTTAAGTATGCCACGAAGATGCCAATCAGTTGATCAGACCAGTGGAGGTGCAATCATATATTAGTTATTGTAAATTATTTCTGTTTAACTTTGCATAATGTTGAAGTACACTATTGTTCTTTATTTGTTATCATTTTTGTGGTTAAGGGCTGCAATAAACATTTTTCCAGATAAAGATCAACATAATCACAAATATATTCTTATAATGATAAAACTTTATACAGCTCAATAAAGAAACTAATATGCGAATATCCCCATTTATTTTTATGTAGTTTACATATATTTAATGTCGTAAAAATAAATGATTACTTGAAGTTATTATAATTTACTTTTTAATGGACAACAATTGATAATGTAGCCTTGAAAATGATATGACAGATTGTAATGCCTGTTTAGCAATGTTTGTGTTAGATTACGACTTTACGTTAGCGCTAACTATAACCATGCGTAATCCAGTATGTAATTTTTATGAAAAAGAAAGGAATTGTACTGCAAAAAACACTGTTTATTTATTAAAATAGCTGTTTTTAAAAGAGCTCTGACAAACGTTTCATTCTATTAAAACAACAAAAGTATCTCACATGTTTTCCTATAAAACTACAAAAATGTGCTAAAAATGATAACAATACCATTCTTTTCGCATATCAATGTTAATAAAGCAGTGAACATCAAACTTTGCACTTATTAATAGAAAAATAAACTACAACTTTTAAAAGTTTTCATTATAAAAATACAAATACAAATTTTTATATTAAAGTACAAACATGCCGCCCTCCTCGAAAACAACAGCTTTCAATATTATAAACAAGAAACAAAGATCAACAAACAATGTGAATATATCTTTAAAATGAGAGTGTTTTAATTGGGTTCAACCGATAACGTACAAGCAAAGTTAAACCAACATAAATTTTAAAAGATATTTTCGAAAATAACACAGGTATTACAAACTTTGATAATGAATTGCAGGTTACATAATTCTTTAAAAGTAATATTAGAATTGCCAGAACACAGCCCTTTTGTAAAATACAACAAAATTTGGAAAGATTAGATTTTTTGATTTAACAGCGTTACAAAAAATTATAGAATCTGGTATAATTAACTACGTAACTCTCATTAATGCAAGTTTAAGTCATTCGTATGTTCAACAATAAATACATTTTATATATAGAAACCGTTTAGTTCGAATATCGCAGGATATGATTCTCTGATGAGCCTCAATTATGTGACACATATCATAAGCGCTCTTTCGGAATTCTAAACATAAAACCTTGTCACTTCATAGCTCACATGTTAAAATTATTTAAGAGTTTTGAGCCTACAAATGTATGAATCTTACAATTACAACGTTTTGGGTATTGGGTATATTAATAGTTTAAATAGATTTCATTCATTGGTATATACTCATACTCGAAGATATTCTTGTTAAAAGCAAGCTTTCAATTTTCTTATTGTATATAGTTTATACATAAATCTTTATTAAATAATTATCTTCTACGTATCAAATAATTATGAACTTCATAGATGACTAAAATAAAGAACCTTGGTTTTTTTTAGTAAATCTAATAGTTTATAGATGTTTTCGTTATAAAGAGTAGTAATCACGTACTGACGCAAGTCTAGTGAAACAAAAATTATATTTATTGCTATTCTTCTGGAATTATGAACAAGTTTGTATATATGTATGTATAGATATAGATTAGTATTTATTGGGGATTTATTATGTTTTATACTTTTTAACCAATAATTATTTCCATTTTATTGCGGTTTAAAACAGGCAGAAAGTTATATTTATCAATACTGTGTATTGGTACAATCCTAATTAGGTTAGTCTATTTTGGCAAATGTTAAAATGTTTGTGTTGAATTGCTTCTAGTGATTCTCAATAAGATACTAGTAAATAAAAAATATCCATTTTATTATTCTGTAATTTAGTTTATTTATGTGAATGATGTTCAATCAACCACTTCAAGATGATCCTGAAAATATTACTTTAACTATATTTGCTAAATATAGCCTTAAAACAACCATCAAAAGAAGTTTTATTGTAACATTCGATTGTACAGGAAAGAGGTACTTTTTACACGGCTAGTTCAATAAGGTCATGTAAAAGTAGAAGATGGTACCACTAGAATAAAACCAAAATAGTTTTATTAAAATGCGTTGTTCCAGATAGCATCAAAACAATTTTCAAGAGCATCTGCCTATTAGGTTGTTTGATACGCATTTAAAGTAAACGACTTCTATCAGTTTTTCTAGAACAGAAAAAGAGATTTTTGCGTTCTTATTAAACATTATATTCTGCATGGGAAAACAATAACAGAAAGAAAACAACAGCTTAACAAATATTATGCAGAGTCCGCCCCATCAATTAAAATGATTCACAAGGGGTTTAATGGTTTTGCTTGTGGTTGCACGGGTGTTCCTCGATGATGAGTAGTTTGACAGGTCCAAAGACGCCCGTATGCCAGAAATTATAACAAAAGTGGCTGACATTGTGATCATCGATCGTCGAGTGAAGGTATGTGTAGTTGCGGAGGCTTTATAGTTGTTGACTGCTAACCATAGTAGGATCTCAAAGGCACCCGAGTTAAATAAGGAAGAGATATCCCGAGAGGATTGGGAGTTACGCCACTGAATCGTCTAATGTTTAGGTAAGAGAAACGTTAGGGTGCGCTCAGCTGCCCGGAATACAATTTGCCTTACCAGGACATAAATCGCCATACATTACTCGCCGGATGTGAGAAAAAAAGATTGTATGCAGCTGATGTTTAAAATTTTTAATTGTCATTTTATAATTTTGCTTTAGAACCACTTAGTAATTGTGTTTTTTATTATTTTTATAGGAGTGCAATATCTTTCAATATGGATGTTGATTGATCGATTGAGAAAAGCCCAGACGCTTAGAGATGCGTATTTAGAGAGGTTAATTACTCTACGTTTACTTGGAAAGAAAAACAAGAAAGCCCGCGATGCATATCAACAGATTCTTACCATTCTAAGAAATATTGAAAGTTATAAAACTTTAGATTTTTTAAGAGGCATAGTTCATAACTTTATCTAATTTATTAATGTAAATTATATAAAATAAATTTTCAATTTCTATATATTATATGATATTTTTGAATAACCTGTATAATCCTGTATTTTTTTGAAGCTGGTCATTAATTTATACCGCTGCAGAAGTTCTCAACCCTATTCCCATGGGCAGCAAAGCGCTTGATGTTCTGACGGGACGTTTGGTTTAGACATGGCAGGCTGTGAACTGCGAGTCATGTTACAGCAAATTGTGTACGATGAGTTGCGCATGGCGAGTTGCCAATTACCCGTTAACGGTTACGTTAAGTCCACTACTGGCTACAACCGTGGATTTTGAGTGTGATCACTTTTTGATAGACAACTTAAAAGTGCGCAACAGGTTAACAACGCTCTACATATTTTGATTTATTCAATCTAAAATAAATCACAAGGTCAAAAAGGAAACCCCTACATTAAAATCCGTTGGTAAATGTATTTTTCTGCTTTTGTTTATCAAGGGCGTTTACCCAACGTACTTGCTGTTTTACTTCATGTTACATATATAAATACATCTCCGATAGAAATTACAGACAATAGACTAATTTAATTATTTACTGGGAGCACTTTGTTTTTATAAATGAGACTTACACAAATGATAACAATAAAAGGTCATATACAATACTGAATCAAGTATAACAACGGAAATACCATGTAACTCTATAAATAGTTACGCAAATATCCTTTCCATGTACTTAATTTTTATGATGATATGCAAGTTTCATTTTATAAAATAACAATGACGCACTAATTATTTTCTGCAAAACGTATAAAATATAAAAATAAAGAGTAGTTTACCAAACCGTAATTTTTTATAACATTAAAGGTGAATGTATAGACTTAAAGCATTGATTAAATAAATAGTGTCTTGAATACAAAGAAATTAAAAAAGAAGTAACTTAAAATTCGTGGTGTATAAAGCTAATATTGAATTGAATTAAAGCATCGGGAACAACTATAGCAGGAAGGATTCGCCAAGACAGCCGGAGCCCCACGACGTTGGAGTGAAGAAAATATTAAAAAATCACCAATTTACATCTATAAAGTCAATACACATACATTGAGTTATGTCCTGGCATCATGAGTAAATTTCAATATACTCCACCATCACAATCGATTGCGCCCTTTTTATTTATTGAAATTAGTTACAGCTTTATTTCAATTTCAATCAAGATTATAAATCAATTGCAAGGGCAGAATACGAATCGTTATGTTCAATTAAAGCTGATTCCATCAAACCACCATATCAACGTGTGTTACTTAGGTGAGTCAGGAAATGGCCGCTAATACAACTTAACATAATCCTTTTAGCAGGGGAAAGGTACGTTCACGCGTAAACTCTTCGAGAAAAAGGGTTTTTCTACAACAGCTTTAGATTTGTTAAATTACAGGAAACTCCCATGCTAATAATACTCCCAGAGTGAAAGAGATTAATCATTTTTAATATACAAACTCGGATTTATTTTCAAATATACACTTATTAATGTAACGTATTTTACATTCTACCACAAAGTATACATTTTTAAATACCAAGGCATTTTTAAATTGTTATAAAAGAAAGTATTCAAAAATTACTGTAGAATTAATTTTGCTTTAAATAAGAACTATTAAATTTTATTCGTTGAAAAGTAAATACCTCTAAATTAATACTAACAATTGAATTAAGATTATCACACTTAGAAACAAGATAAAGCAAGTGCAATTACTATAAAACGAATTTTTGAAAGATCTAGAAGAAGTGATCAAGCTGAAGAATTTGATTAAAACGTGCCTGTAATAAGACGGAATTGATAAGAATCCTAACTAACGTCCAGATAAGTAAATGTTTCGGGGTTATCTAGAAGAAAGTGGGTCAAGTTTTCAGTGCAGGCATCAAGTGAGCTGCCTACGAGGTATGTCCAAAACTAGGTTCCGAGGCGGAAAGTATCTCATTTCTTACGAGAGAGAAAAATAGTTTACCGAGGTCGTAAGGCCGAGGTGAACTATTTCATGACAGAGATATGATATTTTCGCCAAGGTTTGTATGCTATTTTATTCACCATTATTCAAAATACCCTTCAGAAGTTGACCTTATTCATAAAATTAATGGCAAGTGTTCACTAATTTTTTGATACTTGCTGTCATTGTTAACAAGTGTGGTTATAATACACGTAGTAAATCTAAAATAACAATTTTTATCATTAATTTGCCGGGTGGAAAGTAAATCTGTAAACAGTTGCCCACTTTTGAATCCCTAAAAGGTAAGAAAACAATATATTATTACATGATTGTGAATAAAAAAATGTATTGTAAAAATATAATTAAACCTTAATCTCCTTTTTGTACATAACTACCGCTATTTTGTCATTGCGCGACACAAGATTTCGCATTTCCTCTACAGAAAAAGGTTCCCTTAGTGACGTCAGCCAAGCGGTGACATTTTGTGTGATCTCGTCATTGTTGTTGAACCTCATGCCATGAAGGCTCTATTGCAGGTGCAAAAAAAATATAAGTCACTAAGAGCGAGGTCTGGATTGTATAGTGGGCGGTTGAATTATTCTCAGCCAAAGTTTTCTAAGAGTTGTGGTGTTGCATTATCATGAATCAAAACACTAGCGCTTATTCTCATTGTACGATGCCATTTTCTAAGAGTCTCGTGAGGAAACGAATTACAAACCTAATTTCATAAGCGGTTGGATTTTTAATTAACTTCGCCATTTTAAACAAGTACTACGAAAAGTACACAGCACTCGACTAACCCAAAATGCCGTCAACTCCTTCTCAATGAATCAGAGTAGGTATTGTATATACGCGCAATAGCATTCGCGCGGCGATAGGAAATACAAACTGAACTTAGTTTGTGGACGTGCCTCGTATTTATGTGGTGAATATATTACTCAATTTTGAGATATGCTGTAGATATTTTACTATTGGTTGCAAATTAATAGTTCTAATTGTAAATCCTTCTTAAAAATAAGGATTTTTAGTTTCGTATTTTTAAATATGTGCGTACTTTTACAGTAGTATATTGCATACATGAGGACTATCCAGAAAGTCGATTACGTTTTGTTGCAAAAAAAACTCAGTACAAGAAACAAAAGTTTATTATATACATTTGAAAGCGGCACCGAAATACTAGTTTTCAACGTAGTTACCATACAAATTTATGCACTTCATCTTCATCTCTGGGAAAAGGTGGAAATCGCTGGATGCAACGTTCGGGTTGTATGGTGGATGAGGAAAAACCTCCCACTGAAAATCTTCAAGGACTTGTCGGGTGCGATTTGCCGTGTGTGGTTGTACGTTATCGTGAAAAAACAAAGTATTTGAACTCAACCTTCCTCTACGCTTGTTCTGAATCGCTCTTATGAAATTTTGCAAAGTTTAGCAATACCTCTCAGAGTCTATTGCTGTTCCACGCCTTTCCTGTCCTAAAAAACGGTTGCTATAAATTTCCTTGCAGGCAAGGTTTGCATGCATTTTCTCGGCTTTTTTGGGGAATTTGTGCGCTCCGACTCCATAGACTGCAATTTGGTCTCAGAATTCACACGTTTGACCCACTTATCGTCTCCCGTTACGATTCGATCCAGTAATAAGTCGTCATCTTTGTGTAAGAGTCCAGAAATGTTAATTACGCTGCCATACTCTGATTCTTGTGATTTTCTGTCAGGAACTTTGGGACCCACCTTGCAGAAAATTTCTGGTATCCCAATTTCATCCATCAAACTGCGTGAAATTTATGGAAAACTGAGCGAAAGCTCTGTTATTGTGAATCGGCGGCTTTATCTAACGTTGCCATACGCTGATTCTTGTGATTTTCTGTCAGGAACTTTGGGACCCATCTTGCAGAAAATTTGTGGTATCCCAATTTCATCCATCAAACTGCGTGAAATTTGTGGAAAACTGAGCGAAAGCTCTGTTATTGTGAATCGGCGGCTTTATCTAACCTTTACATCGACTTTTGCAACAATTTCATCAGTCACAATGCTTGGTCGTCCACTTAGCTCTTCGTCGTGTACATTAGTTCGGCAATTTTTAAACCTAATGCACCATTGACATGTTACACCTTCAGTGATAACGTTGTCCCCGTACACCTCACATAGTTGTCGATAAATTTCAATAAGTTTAAATTTTTTCTCTGACAAAAACCTTATTAGAGATCGCACCTCACAACTCGGGGGATTTTCTATTGTGGCACACATTTCAAACTGTTACTGGATGCTGGCCGAGCCAAGGAACGCGCAGACACCAAGACGGACGCGCTGAGCACGCTTAAAACGGCTGTAGACGAAAACGTAATCGACTTTCTGGATAGCCCGCGTATATTCATTTCTAATTAATATTCTATTAAATAAAAGGAAAGCCCTCGTATATTCATTTCTAATTAATATTCTATTAAATAAAAGGAAAGCCCAAATTTACAGTTTATTATTCTTATTATAATAGCTATCAAAACAATGTAATAATTATGAATGATATACTTACCTATTCTGATCCCCTATTTTCATTCTAAATCATAATGAGCACGTTTTGACGAATTAGTGGTATTCACCAGTTACAAGACAGGGTTGAAAAAATGTTTTTAGTTGTTGATGTGCAGTTTATTTAAAGGCACACATTTTTAGATAGACACCTGGGTTAAGAATTTAAGAACTTTCCCTTATTGAAGTACGTGTCAAAAAGGATAAAATTCTAATTCCTCTTCTTGTTTTAAACTAAGGTATGCTTATTTTCTGATCTATGCGATACATGCGTAAGATATTGAAATGCGTGGTTGCGTTAGCATGGTTTAAATATGGCCTTTATCTCAATCTTAGGAAGAAATCGAAAGTCATGTAAGTAAATGCCTTGTTTAGATTCTTTTTTAATATTCAGGGTACCTTCTACTATTAATTACAATAGTTGCAATTAGCTATCAGTATATTTCCTAAAAAGGAAATTTTATAATTTAGCAGTAAACTCTAAGATTTTATATATAGCACAATGTGCTACAAGATGAAAGCTAATGGTTTTCAAATGTTAAATAAATTTTATAGCTATTTACAAAGATCTGAATATATCTAAATAATATACATCTTCACAAAATAGAATAAGGCGGGGTCTGTATTAATAGTAATTCATTATTAAATAAAAACTGGAAGTATTGCCTTTCATGTCCCAGAAACTCGTAACCATCAATTTCCCAGCTGATGTTGAGTGAGCCCATTGTATGGATTTCAATTTTATCTCAGGGTACCATGGATGCATACAAGCCTCATCCTCCAGTTATAACTTGAGCCAAAAGGTTAGAACAAACAACTAAGGTTTCCAAATGACTTTGCGAACTTTCCAGCTTAATAATTTATGTTCGGATGTGAGTAAACGTGGAACCCTCCTGGTTGTTCATACTCATGTTCAAACTATCATGCTAGGCTGCGTCCAGACTACTGAACTGAACTGCGAATCGAAACTCGTTGAGAGCCTGAGCATTAGTCAGCCAACGTCCACATTGTAGAATTGAACTGTGACCCAAACGTCATTGCGTGTTCGCGATAGAGCTTAGAACGTTCCATCAAAACTTAGTATTTTACGAAACATCATACGGTGCTACAACGTTCGGCTTAAAGTTTATTGGACGGTTTCGCAAACCGAACGCAGAACCGCACGCGTGAAAGTTTACGTAGGTATTTGTAATAGTTACGTGAGAATGAATGAATTGGTCAGAGCTAGTACGCATACAATTAATTAGGAATACGAGAATTATGAAGTTTTGTCGTTGAAGATGGTTTCTTCACTAAAATTCGGATGCATTTTTGACTGATCTAGGGCTCAGTAGGGAACGTGGGCGATGGCCGTGGTCTCCTGACTGTAGTTCTTGAAACAATTGCATCTTGTGTGGGTGACGTCTCAAGTGTTTCCACTTAATTTTCCAAGTTGAAGTCTCACATTGGCCAACTTCTTGTGAATGACGAAAAATAGATATATTGATTGTCACTCGGCATTCAGATGAACGCTGCGGAGACACACAGGCATTGCTTGATCAGCAACTGAACCAACTTTCTGGAATTTTGCGATTAGTGGCCGCATTATGCTATCGGTAGGATGGTCATGTCGACCACAAGTTCCACGAAGCTTGCAGAATGTATGGCGAATAGAAGACAAACTTTGATAATAAATTTTTACCATTTCAACGCATTGTTGAAATGTATACTTTCCTATGATTAAATTTCAGCTGTAACAGAACACAAACATCGTATTATAACATCGCCATCAACTCAAACATAATAGCAATCAACTGACGAAGTTCAAGCGTACCAATTGAAAGACCCTTTGTATTGTTCAATATAAAGAGTAGACTAGGAATATTGTTGCATCTGTTCGTTTTCTTAAAACCGGGTCTCTAAAGAATCAATTATTAACTTTTTTGATAAAGAACCAAGGTAGTGTTAATATTTCAAGATGTCATGTTTAAACGTAAAGTCAAGTCATAAAAATATGCTGCAAGGTTGGTTATTGCAAATTTCTCTACAATTTTAGTTTGAAGATTTGTTAACAAAGAATTGCATGTAATTCATAAAAATTACTGTATATATTGCTCAAAAAACGCATACGAAAATGATTCTGGTTGATCTTTGGATCATATTGGAATATAATCTTCATCCATTGTAACTATGACCCTACCGAAATTTGGCATTTATTGATGTCATGCTTTTGATAATTATTCGTGCTCGTTAATTGAGATATCATTTTGCAGAAAGTGCTTATATGATATTTGTTTTAGACCCATTTTCTAAAATAATAACATGGAACATGGCTGTTTTTTTTCGCTAACACCGAATGTCTTCCAATCTTTTGATTTTACTCAATTTCTTTTTAACCGCCATGGCGGCGTTTTTTGCGGTAGAAAAGGAAGAACATAACATTAAAACTTTCCGTAGAAGAAAATCTAATGAACAGCTGTTTACTGAACGATATTTTGTCAAAATTCAAATTTACAATCTACACATCTGTGCGTTTTAATGTTAAATTCACTTAAGTAAAATGCTGATTAATTTGTCGCCCAAAATCATTATACTTCCGTCTATTATACATCTTTCTGTTAATATTCAACATACGAGGTGCGACAATTAAGTGAAGAGACTGATCTGAAAAAAAATATCACTTATGTTTTTAGTCTTCTTTAGTGTAATTTCCTTTAAAGTAGCTCCCTTCTGGTTGCACACACTTACTCCAGCGCTTCTGCCACTGCTGGTAACATTTCTGGAACTCTTCTTTTGGAATGTCCTCCAAGACATTCGTCATAGATTTTTGGATATTTTCTGTTGTTTGAAAATGGTGTCCCTTGACCACTATTTTGACCCTTGGAAATAGAAAACAGTCGCAAGGACCGATATCAGGTGAATAAGGTGGCTGTGGTAGTACTGAAATGAGTTTTGAGGTTAAAAATTGCTGCACAGACTGCAGTACGGGATTGCGCATTATCGTGATGAAGAATCTACTTATCAGAAATGTTTACACGGACACGGAGAACTCGTTTTCGAAGCCTTTCTACAATTTCTTTGTAGAAATATTGTTTAATTTTTGGCCAGAAGGCATCCACTCTTTATGAACAATGCCCTTGGAATCGAAGAAGCACACAAGCATGCATTTCACTTTTGACTTTAACATGTGAGCTTTCTTGGTTTGTGTGATCCTTTTGAACACCATTGCGAACTTTGACGTATTGTTTCTGGATTGTGAACCAACTTTCACCACCAGTGATAACACAGCTCAATAAATCTGGATTGATCCCACTTGCTCTAACAAATCAACTGCCACATTTTTCGGTGTTTCTCACTGTCGGTCTGTGAGAGTTTTGGGAACCATCTTTCCATAAATTTTTCTCATACCCAGATTTTGAGTTAGTATTTGACCAACAGTTTCCCGATTGATGTTGAGTTCTTATGCCATAATTTTAACGGATAATCTTCCATCATATCGTACGATTTCACGACCCTGTTCATGTTGACATCAGTCCGTGAGGTTGATGGTTGTCCACTGTGGGCTTTATCTACAACATTCTTGCTGCCTTCACAAAACATTTTATGCCAAAAAACTTGAGCTCTTGACATAACCTCATTTCCAAAAGCCTTCTGAATCTTAGCGTAAGTTGTCGTCGCATTTCCACCCAATTTAACACAAAAAGAAATGATATACCGTTGCGCAATTTTTCGAGATTCCGTTTCTGTAACGAGAGACAAAAACACGTGTTCCCTTATTACGGCACAACTATCGACTGAGCGGCCGCATCAGTGTGCCGCTTGAAGTAGAAGTAGCTTAGAGATCAAGGTCAAAGATGGAGCACCTGCTCAAGCTGCAGGGTTGTTACATCTTGCAAAAAACATCAGTCTCATTACTTAATTGTCGTACCTCGTATAACTTCGCCAGATACATATTTTGTTGTAGGTGGATCCAATAGGTATTATATTATTTATTAACGAAGGATTCGTCTAGTTGGTATAAATTATACTATCCGTACTATAGTAATTATCAATTGTAAGGCAATAATGAATAAAATAGCACGTCATAGATAGACGAAACGTTTGTTCCTTAACATTTTGATTTTCATAGACAAACAGGTCAATGCGTTTTTAACTGAATATGCGGTCATTATTATATTTTAACATAGGGGCTAGTATTCAAAAGAAATTTATGGTTAAAACATACGTATATATACGGATTTGCAAAATTATAGCAAAATTTGTTGAATACGCTATCAAAGAAAATTATACATAATAAAAAATATATGGTCGTTATTTTATATAAGTGCGTGTATGATACTACACAAGTTTAAAACTTACAAGAGCGATTTTCCATCGTACATAAATTAGGTAACTATGCGTTATATATGATGTAATCGACTTGATATTTATAAATTGTGGAAAGTAACCAGCAAAGATAGTAGTCAATCGATTTTATAGAAAAACTTGTTTTACATGAAAATCTAGTTGACCATGACGATGATTACAAAATCAATATAGGTATATATGTATATACAGTTGATAACCGTGAATAACTCTTAACAAATATGTTGTCCATTTTAATTATCCACCAAGTAAACGGTGATGGGCAGCGATTATTTGTTCCTTAGGGTAGCCTTTCGTTAATGTTATCTAAAATTTGAGTTGCATTAATTTTTTATTGTCTATAAAATATTAATAACTTATAATATATTAAAGATTTTTCAGTTCTTTATGTTTTTATACATTATTGAAGCAATTAACCATTAAAGGGGATAAAAATTTAAATTAATTAGGTAAATGTCTTTTATTTATGCAAATAGATTTGATCCCTTTAAATACGATCTTTATAGCACAAGTTATATCAAGTTCAGGGTATTTTTCGTATTTCTCAATGAATAGTCAATTTTATAAAGTAGCTGTAAAAGGAACTGTTATTAGTTCAGCATTCCTCGAAATTATGCCACTTTTTCTACAGTTCTATTGCTAATGCGGAATATAATTATCATATATTAAGTTAACATTGGAATAATATGGCTTTATTAATAGCAAGTAACTCGACTTTTTATTTATTACTAAAAGAAGTAAAACGATAAATTTAGTTCAATAATTTTTTAGTTACGTAAGTTGTGCTTATTAAATGAAATGGTTTGTTATTTATAAGAACTGACTTTTTGTTCTAGTAAATGTCAATCAAGTATCATTTTAAAGGTAATTGAAATTTTTATAAACCTATGTAACTTATTATTGAGCAGAATATTGACAAGTAGTTGTTTTAATATTAAGAGCCATGTAGATTATTTGAGGAGTGATCGAAAGTATGGTGAATGCTTGAATGAAGAAGAAATCATTAAATAAACGTCATCCGCTTCCGCACACGTATTCCAACATTTTTGCCAGATTTTAAAGCAGTATTAAAGGGATTTTATCGGGAATGCACTGACATGACTGCATTGATTTCCAGATTACATTGAAAACGTTTCGCTTCCCTTTTTATTTATAATTAGATAATAGATCGGAGATCGCACGGTACCTAATCTGAGGAATGAAATGGATGGGACAAATCGTAATTATTTTAAGAATTGTCGTTGTCGCAATTAACGATAAAAGTATTTACCTGCTTCTCCGTTTTTGAACGTCACAAACCCCTTTATAGTATTCACAATAGCGTCTTTGGGTTTAAACTCCGTTTGCTCAATCATCTTCGAATCAAGCGTCTCACTCTACTCATTATCAATATAAAATCGCTCGAGCCACTTCTGTAAAATGTCTTATAGGCTATAAATATTGACAGTTCAGAATAATCGTATCTCAATTTAAAACAAAAAACAAACGCAACAGCTCAATATTTGGTAACATGATGTAAACCAAGAAATTTCAGTTAATTAACGAAGAATACCTCAGTGAAGAAAGGCATATTCAGTTTACCTATTGAAAATTTCCGCTATAAGAAGGTCTCCATAAGATCCTAAATCGGGGATTTATAAATAATGAGCGCTGCTTGTCTAATTTGTTAACAAATTAAAGAAAAGCTTTTCCGAAACTTACCAATGCCGGTCATTGCTTTAGAAAGTCTTATGCATCGTTATAATCTGATGCTGGAGTAGACACTTTAACTGTAAAACGCCACGGAGGATGAAAAAGCATCAGTCTTGCAGAAGGGTACATTGAAAATTCTATTGAGAAAAAGCGTACCGGCAGCAAATTTTGGTGGACAAGGTGTTAGGCCTCGTCAAAATATACAAGATAATAATGTATCAATCAATAATCATAAGAATTAAACATTTTCTTTTGCATTGTCTGATAGTAACTTTTCAAATTGTCAAAATTATATTAGTAATATTTAATAATTAAACGTTGTAATTAATTGAATAAGAATTTTCTAATATTTTTCATTATTACAATAAACGCATTACGATACTGAGTTTTATAACGAATGCCATTATGGCACGGGTGTTAATAAATTGTCATTATCGTATATGCGTCTCTTGTGCAGAAAAACTGCCGATCGCGTTAATTTTGTTTCTTAAAACAATTAACTGTATCGTTAAGAATAAATCTTACTTAAAAATCTTCGGTACTCCAATGGGTTCAAGCCTAAGCCCTATTTTGGATGTTATTGCTACTGATGATTTATTTCTGGTCTGTTGTAATTAACTAAAATATCAATTTCATCTTTTTGACGACACCACTTTTTTAATAGCAGTTGGCAGTGATGGCTACTTTTTAGGTAACTTCAATAGTTATAACATTTATAATAATAATAGAAATGGAATATAATAATTCTGTACTTCCTTTATATACTTCAATGATAAAAATGTAATTTTATTAGAATTTAATCACAAAACAACGTATTAGCTAGATATCAAAATTTTCGTTTTTACCATTAACCTAACTATTAAATTAATTTAATTTTGCTCTGGAAATTTAAAATATTTGTCATACAATATTTTTAGATAAAATTTAGGAAAAATTATATTTCAATTTGAAACGAAATTTTACTCTAAAAATGTATTATCCAAACTTAGCTTTAACCTTTCTTTTTCAAACAAAGCGATATCTTACAGAAGTTGTCATATATTGAGCCTCTTTTATAAAGACCTTTTGACTTATTTTCCATTTAAAATTATTAAGTCCAATTTTGATATTATCATTTGATTTTTTAAACATTATAAGGATGTTACTTCTTTAATGAATAAATACGATGTTGTTTATTTAATTCATTTGTTGTGTAGGTAGCATAGCCTATTGCAATCAATACACAATTCGCAATATAAAAGTTATTATAAATTTAAATCTAATTTGTCACGTTCCACCGAAACGCTTCTGCATTTATTTTTATTCTTTTTAATTTCTCTATCTTGAGATAAGAGATTGAACTAAATGCTCTAGTTTGGTAACTTAAGGGAATATTTAAGGTTCAAAAATTCAGGTGAGCTACGAGTTTCATTTTATTTATTTATTTTCAAAACTTTCCCGTTGCGCCACTGAATGGATAATGTTTATAGAATTCTATTTTAGTGCAAAATACGAATTGATTCACATTGAAACAAGACTTGAAATTTTTATTCTATTCCAAAGCTGTTATCGCTACACGATATGGAAAATCATATGAAGTTTTTAACAGTCTAAATTTTGATGCGGAATAGCACACATTAAGTTTTTACATCTTAGTTCTCCTATGTTTCCTTCCATTTTCACCTTTTTTAAAGGGCAAGGATGATAAATTTCCCTACTTAAATATTCTAATATTTCGTTTCCATATTTTTAAATTTAATTTGCAAGAAATATGCCTACGAACGATTGTACGTCACGTGTTTCTCGTCCGATTTTCTTCGGAAGACGTCCTGGAAATATACATCGAAGTTAAATAGATAACCTGATCGACGGTATTGATACAAGGATGCTGTCTACGCCCCTAGACATCAGGATCCTCAGAGCCTAACGACACGTACGCTTTCGACCAGACAGCGTCAACTATCACGCCTTGGATTGGTTCAATTCTTTATTTAATTCGTTATGTATCTTATTAAGTTCGTTTATAATTTTTCTTATCAATGAAACAAATTTTATTCGCGATAACGTGAAAATCTGAAATTTAGCTATTTAATTATTATTTCTGTTCAACGTTTTGGAATCAAGGAAAATTGGCTAAATGGCATTTTAAATTATTTACCGACATCAGGTAGTAGTTCGCATAATTTCATTAAAATCACGCAACATTTTGTAAATAATATTTGGAAGTGTTAACTTCAAAACTTCAATTTTAATTTCTTATGTGCAAATGAATATAAATACCGCGGTCGTTGTCGACGCATGTGTTTTAGTTATAAAAATACAGCTACCCTTCTGTATCTTTATAATTACTAGAAACTTTATAAGACTTTTTTATCGACACCAGTAATTATTATTTAATTGTAAATTTCATGTTAATCAACCTAATTCAAATACTTAGGAACGTAAAAATTTAATTTGCATTAATTACGTTTATATCAAACAAGCTTGTATCGGATAAAGATCATAACTTTGTAGAAATTTAACCGAATGTTGACAATATTACGTCGTATAATGTTCGTTTTCAACACTATTTATAGGGATAGGGTTATATTAATTACTTTAGACTGCAATTGTTAATCAATGTTGCTATCGCTATAGAGTGAAGAGTTACGAATTGTTCACACAGAATTCCTTGTAAATATATTTTAAGCTTAGTATAGCTTTGTTGTTGTTGTCTGATAGAAGTATTATGATTAACTTTACGGCATGATAATTGTTTAAAACTTTCTTTAAAAGTGAATATTATATATCATTTCGGTTACCAACTCGTTCTATTGAAATGTTCGATATTTTATTACCGCCTTTGTCAGAATAAACGATTTGTTTCTTGGTTATCTTTTATTTTATTTCTTAAAATTAATTACATTCCTTCACAGGTCTATTTAAGTACATTTTTCTTAATTAAATTAGTTGAGACGACTAACAAACCATCGACCTTAAACCAATATTGAGTGTAATACGCTATCTTTCTCTTCAATAATTTTTAAGCAGCACTACCATAGTTTTTTACCCTTCTCGTCGTCATGGGTATACCACAAACGCGGCATTAGTAGTGGAGTAGTTAAAGATATTTTATTATCACCTTAGGTAGGGACGTAAGGCACTTTAAGTGTTTCCTTTCTCCTTTTTTTAAAAAGCAGAGAACATGCGACTAGCGTAATGTATACCCTATCGCAAAATTGTAATAATTTGGACATTAGCCTATGTTACGAAAGGGTAAAAGTTTTAGCCTCTTATACTGATATTAATAGAACATTTTTAGAAAGGTTTTATAGTAAAATTAATAGTAATTTTATGAATCGTAGAATAGGTATTCAAAATTTAAGTTGTATATACAGTTTCTTATTAACTTATTTTGTTTAATAAATGATTTTATTTAATTTCGTTTTATATTTTACATAGTATTTAATTAAATAATTTTTTAAATTTGGTGCTTTCGTTTATAAACGTTTTTAATTTATTTATTTATTGGTTTGTTATTTATCATTTTCAAAACGTTTTAAATTTATGTTGTATGCTAATAATTATTTTTTTCATTTAGACAGTTCAAGTTCCTTTCTATATTTATATCAAGGTTGTTTAATGTTTGTATTCTTTAGTCCTGATAAAGCAACAATTATATTTACAAAAGTTTGCCTATTATGTTAAAGTATTTGAATTTGGTTTAACAAATTCACTAAATAATCTCTGCATATTTAATTATAAGCATATTTATTACAATATATTTAACACGCCTTTATCATCAAATTTTCCAAATTAAAAACATTATACTGCTTTTGAAGCAGGAACAAACTTTAGCAATTTCTAAGAATGACTTTTGGAGTTTAACGATATATTCTACTTTCAACGCGTTCTCGCCTACATTATTGGACAAGAACAGCTAGACGTTGTACTACTGAATAATATTACTTGAAAATCATAAAAAATGTTTGTATTTCCAAAAATATATAGTACTTCTCGGATATCTTGCACAAAACAAAACTATAAAACGTAATCCATCTAGACTTGGTAAAATATCCAAACCAAAAGGTCAATCGTTGTTACGAATGGATCATTAAGAACCACTGCATTGTTTGCCTAAAATTCTAGGCCAATCCCCAGATTTTCTATGAAAATATACAAGTTGGTGAAATGCAAAGCATTTTATTTGTCAGTACTATTACCAAGTGATTTTGAAAATTAAAACCCGATCATGTAGCCAAATCAGTCATTATATCAACTGATGACAAAGTTAAATTTGTTGTTGAAATAGACGCTTCAAAGTATACTATTAGGGCATATTTTAGTGAATAAAATACACATGAAGCATTTCATTCAAAAGTATTAGCAGAAAGCTCACAGAAACATTTATGAATAAATCAGAATTTTATGCAAATGCAGAATCTTTAAGAAAATAGAAATATTTTTTTATGGGTCAGTATTTTGCTAATCAAAAATCAATGTTATTCATCTTCAGCTTGAAATAGTAGTAAAATAAAGAAAACTCACTTAGATCACGCTAAGAGGTCTGCAGACACATTCTCTAGAATACTAGCTATAACTAAAAGAGACCCCTCATTTCATTTACATCAGTGTTTTCGTCATCCTGGTATAACAAGGAGGTTGCATTGGTTGTGATTTCGTAACTTATTTTATTCACTGGAAGATGTTCACAGAATGACTGCTGCATTTCCATTTGCGTAGAAATAAAACCCCGATATTATATAAGTATTAACTTCAAAAACCCTCTGCTGATGACAACACGAATTGATTGCTTGTTAATAATAGTTGCTGAGTATTCTCATTCTCCTTTTGCTTTCTCCGTCCCGATGTAGTATCTAACACAAGTGTTTTGATCACTTATTTTCAATGTTTGGTTTACTAGTATATACTCGCTCAAATAAAGCAACATTTTTTATGTCGAACTGTTTATTTGTCTTGTCGCTGAAGGTCCTGATTGAGAAAACTTCCCTATACTTCGTGGCTTGAACTACTATGACCATTTCACTAAGACTACAAAAAGTTTGCCGAACCTGGAGGAGCATCACATCTAGTAGGGCATTTTAGCACATCGCGTATCACATTTACAACAGACCCATGATTTTATTTACTTAGCCTAGAAGACGGTATATATTTTGTTAAATCTTCTTCGCTGAAAAATTTACTCATTTCGATGTGATGTAAACCCGTATCTCTTGGGCATGGTGGCAAACATCATAGCCAATGGACCAAGCGAGGCTGTTAGATCTTCTTTGCTGAAAAATTTACTCATCTCGATGGGATCTAAACCCGTATCTCTTGGACATAAAGGCAAATATCATAGCCAATGCACCAAGCGAGGCTGACTTAATGTAGTATGAACTTAAGCCTTCTTTACGTTTGCGAGGAATAACTCCAAGTCATACAAATCTAAACAATCCCGAAGGTAATGGAGGAATTGAACGATATAACTGAGTTGTTCATTATACCTTAAATCAAGGGAAGACGTCTTGGATAACGTTTTTCATTCAATTAGGCCTTTCTTATGTACATTTCTGAAGATCTACAAGGGAGTTCAACAAGTTTTCAAGTAAAATGGGGTAAATAATAATTCAACAACTAATTTAGGGTCGGATTTCATGCTTTGCCTACCTGTATTGCGTGTTCTTGTGATTACGTATACTAAACTAGTTCAATAAATCAGGTAAAACAGAAAAAAGCAATAGCTTTTTGGGTGTATAAACATGATAGTTTTGAACACAGTTCCCCTTTAATTTAATACACTTATCCCAACTGTATTCAAGATATTTAATGCGTTTAGTAAAATAAAATCTATTAAAGTTGTAACGTTTTGACGCTATACCTGATTGTTTATTTATTAATAATTCAATTGCTTTGAGATAATTTAGTTTAGTAAGGAAATTTTAGTATATTTGCTATTTCGTCACTGTAATTTTAGAAAAGTGACAATATTCCTTTTTCGAATTAAACTCGTCAACGTTGCTTTTAGTAGAGGAATTCTAACTTATTCGTGGAATTTTGGAAAGTTATATTAGTTGCAATCAAATAGGCTTTTTCTTACTTTTACGCCCAACAAAGGAAAGTGTTGCTTTGTGCTGTAAAATTCTTTGCATCAAACTAAAAATGTATTCGTTACCTTTTATTCAGATAATATTGTAGATGCTATGTTTGGTATTTGTTACGATTTATATGGATTAACTGTAATAAATAGAAAATGTTCATAAAGCAGCCATATTTTGTTATTGGGCTATGGTCAATATTTAATTTTTAGATCAATCCAATGTTTATTGATTTTTTTAGATTCAATGAGATGTGCGGTCGTACCTTTTTCTACTAATTGTGAGTGGTAGCAAATTTTCAATTCAAATAATTGCAGCACATTAAATAAAGGAGTTCAGCTAGTATTGTTTATTATTAAAGATCACGGAAGTCCGTTGGCTTTCATTGAATACTGATGGTAAGGTTACCAAACAGAGGTACTGTTTTAATTTACTTAAATTTTAATGAAAAATCTACGATATATAGTGATCGTTTGTTTTGTTCACAAGACACTTTAATTTGAATTGAAATTTTTTTATTACAAATTTAATGGTATCTGGTTTGTTAGGCCAACCTGTAATAAAGCGAGTGCGTGGCTTTCCATTCCAGTGTTTAAAATATGTCTATCCAATGTATTTCTTCACTTGTGATATACCAATGAATAACTCTGACTACTTCATAACTAAACACAAAAACAAACAGGAACAAAAATAAATTTGGTGACAAGTTTTGTTTTTTGTTCTACAATTAAACAATAATAAAACATATTGGCGTGCCACCTTGAACAAGATATATACTGACGTCCTTAAAAATCGGAACACATGGAAGTTCTTGATCAATGAAAGTTTCAGAAAATTTCTATTTTGACGAAAGAAAGTAAGGATTAAAATATAAATATAATCTATCCATCGGTTGTCGTTATTTTTATTAATCGGTTTATTTGCATGTAGTAACAATAAATTTTATGAAATAAGACAGTTGGTGTATAACAACAATCAAATTTGCGAATTGTTTATCCACTATTACCTTCTCAAGGTTTAAGAATACCAAGTGTCTGTCAACGTGAAAATTATAGGCAGTTAAATGATTTTGAACGTAACGATGTTATTGGAATGAGACCACAGACCATCGTTTAGAGATACTGCTGGCCATGCAAATCGTGATGTTGCAACGGTAGTAAGATGTTGATCTAGATGATCCGAAGAAGGAGGTCAACAACGTTGCGCTGGGTCTGGACATTCCCGGAGGGCAACAGATCGTAAACAACGTCGCTTAAGATCTTTGGCCACAAGAGACGGATTTTCCACAACTCGGCCAATTGGGATATGTAGGACACATAATGTTAATATCATCTGTTTATCAGCGGATAAGATCTTATGGACTGTACTCTAACCATCCATTTTTGTGTCTTCTTGTGACCCCACGTCATCATATCTTCAGACTAGAATGGAGCAACGAAAGAGCGAATTGGGACAAAGAATGGCATCAATTTTGTTCAGAAACGATTCTAGCCGTAGGAGGGTCAGGCGAATACCTCGAAAACGCAACAATTCATTATCTCTTGTGGAACCCAACATAGCTCTGACACTAGAAGTAATGATTGGGATGCAATACATTATGGTAACAGATCATGCTTGGTCTTCATTGATGGCAACTTAAACACGGCCGATTACATTGACAATGTGCTGAAGCCTGTTGCACTGTATATCTTTGGGGGTTGGAAAATCCCATTTTTCGGCCGTAGCACGAGCTAAAACACGCTTGTTGGAAGAAGCTAACATTGTCGTCCTCCCATGGCTTGATCGGTCACCTAATTTGTCAGCCTTGAGGATGTATGGGCTGTGGCCGGTAGGCGGATGAATGATTCATCACATACTCCATACGACTAGCACCATCTTTGGCTGCAGATTCAGGAAGCTTGAAATGATACACCGCAGATCGATATTGATCATTTGATTAACAGCATGCCACGCCATCTAAATGAATGCATAACAAATCGTGGCGGAACAACTTATTATTGAAAAAACCTTTTTAGTTCTGTTTTTTATTTTTAAATTTTGATCGTCTGTAGTGATAAATTATATCGTTTGCAAACATTTCAATAAATCGCTCAACTAATTCTAGCTGCTGGGTTTTTACGGAAGCAAGTTTATATTAGGCAGTATCATGGTAATTTACGTCCTGAAACTTTTCTCGCTTATTTGGCATTTTTTTAATATCCCTTAATTTTAGGGGTAGTTTACATTATCTATAATTAACTTGTTATTAATCTAGTCTACGCGTAAGAGAGCGTATGTTATATGTACTAATAAACTTTAAATAAATTGTGAAATTTGTAGAATCCTTTACTAGTACTTGCCAAGACATTTATATTAATTTGTTTCACTACACCAAAATATGCAATAGAATCTGTAACAACATTTTTGCTAGATAGAGGTATATTTCTCAGTCTGCAAGCATATGAAATTATAATGCCCTGTTGCATACTTATGAAGTCGGTATTTGTTAGTTAATGATCGTTTTCTTTGACAACTTTTTAAATGTAAGTATTTAACTTATTACGTCATATCTTTTTGAAAAAGTTGACACCATTAAGGAATCTGCTTAGACATTTGTATTTACCGTATGTTGTTTTAATGGCATTTAAATACTTCTCAAAATAATTTAATTCTAAATAATTTGTAAAAATAAACATTAAAATTGAATAAAAGCTTAAATTAACGTTAAACACATTAATGGTATGACAATTAGAAGCATGCGAACCATCAAGCGCACGGAATTCTGATCGTAAAATGTCAATTCCGTTAAAAATTGTTTGCCATCATAAGAAATATAAGAGCAATGCAAACACTAAAAGAGGAATAACATCCTGAGCAGCCAGTACTACTGGATCTAACCAATTATGGTAGTAACGGTCACTAACTTCACTTGCAACAGATAAAATTATACGGGCCATAGCTTTTTCAATTTTGTAACCCGATGAGGCTTTTACCTTTAAAAATTATGATGTAGCTGCAAATATAAGTAGGTAAGGTATTGCAGAATCAGTGATTTTATAGCTATTTCTGAAATATTGTTTTCCAACCCTAAATTAAGGAGATAATTTTAAAATTATGTATGTAAGATATTTAAAAGTTGTTCGATATTTAGTGAAACGAGTTTAACAAACCTAAATTTTGAGTAAGGATCTATTTATTTTATGCATAAATTAATAATTATTATGAACAATCCTAATTTATTTATTTTTCCGTATAAACACAAATGCTACATGAGCCTTAGTGTTATTCTAATCGTACTCAAATTAATTATGAACACAATAAAGTGTTTGTTTACCCTTGATTACTATCTCTACAATTTAAGAGAATGCATTGAAGTGGCAAATAGGTAAACAGAATCCTAGTGTAAATCCTTTAAAATACAGGAACAACATTTCTTTACAGTAATTAAATTTAATAGCCAAAGGTAGCATTACCTGCGTGCACGAGCAATAGATATGTTAGGGATATTATTCAGTTATACAATATTAGAGAAATAATTTTACTAAATTATAGAGAAACATAACTAATAATCATATTTATTTCACTAAAAACAGTTTTTTAAGCTATACAAGGAATTTTTGTGCAAATTATGTCTGACTAATATATGAAGTTTACTCTCTTATTTTAAATTTAATTTACATTATCTGCATTAGTTAAAAAAATAATCTCTAATACACCTAAAACGAAATTAATAATTTTTTTGCACTTCCTGGGCTAACTCGCCATATTTAGTAACACTTTTAATCTCAACGGATTAAAACTTCACTTTAGTCCCAAGGGAATTAAAGTATTGTAAATCCTCAATAAACAAAGTAAATCCATGGCAGTAACGAAAATTACCCAATAATAATTACATATTGCTGAAAGCGTTACTATAGCGCTTCACAAATAAAATTTAATTAGCATTTGCCGTGAAGCATACGTTGATAAGTCGAATTAAGTGTCAATGTTAAAATCATGCAATTCTACTTTCTTCGGCCCTTTTTGATTTCAAATTTTTCGAAAATGCAAAAATAATGTATATGCTTCAGGACTAAAGTCCTTTTTAATCCCTCAAGAGATTATTTCTCTCTAGGGATTAAAAGCGGCACTTTAGTCCCTTGGTATATAATATATTGTATAAATACAACGATTTTAGAATTTAAATGAAATTATAAAATTAATTTTTGATAATCTCTATTTAATAAAATTAATTTCTAATTACAAACTAACAAGTCCATTAAATTAAATGATCTCGGAAAAGAGTGACAAACGTTAACCATAAATGAGGAAGCAGTTATAAACTGAGAAAACAATTGCATTGTAAAGAAATGTTGTAGTTGTTGCACCTTAACGTCATATGCAAAAAAAATTTAAATCAGAGGGTCTATTCTGTGACATTACGGATTTATTTTAATTATATCGACAGAACGAAAATTATTTATACCTTTTTTGTCCAGGTAACTGTCGTGTTGGGTCGGGTTCGGCTATTTCGGATCATAAATAATAAGGTGATAAACCTTTGGAAATAATATATTATTCTCAAAATAAAATAAATAATCGAGCAATAAGATATGTACAAAGCACAACCAAAAGATTTTAGCGATTATGTCGGCACTACTTGTACCTCTAAGTCTAATATTAACTATTTACAAACGGGGATTAGCAAAATGAAACAATTGTTTAAAGGTTGTTTACAATTACTACGGTGACCATTATTATTGAACTATTATTGAACAAATACGTTTCGACTAATGTTAATTATGTAATACGGTCGGATGACGCCACTGAAGTATCGCCACTGAAATTAATTTGAACACTTCGTGGCTAGGATTATTATCAACGCTAATTAATATTTACGGGTATAAAATGAGAATTGAAGTGCTCTTAGAAGTTTGCTACAATTCGGAACTAGTATCAATTCATTTCGCATTGATACGTACAAAACGGTTTGCAAGTGACCTACGGGTTTACGTATTCTCGATGCATAACCCGCTGTGGTTCTGGTGCATCGATCATACCGACTTTTATGGCACTAGCAAGCAAATCTCGCATAATCGAATCCGTAACTCGCACCGGGGCGTCAAGATTGTTTGCTCGGCAACACTAGCGATTCCGGCAACGATCGAGACACTCGGGCTCGAGGTTGGATGACGGATTCAGCATGCTCTAGTCCTAAATGGCATTAGCAACTGTACAACTAGGACATCCAAGATATCATTCAACGATGCCGCTCTTTGCCCTGGCAACTGGATGCCGACTATGAAAACGTCTGCATTCGCAATTTTCTAAGTGTAAATTAAAAGCGATTATATGCTTTAATTCAAAAGTTGATTTATTAAACTGGCCTCACCACGAAGGTGCAAGGACCTTGTTTTCGACTCGAAAGTCGAATAGAAATATTTTTGGCTCTTCCAGAATCGCTTATTATATAGTAATTTGACGAAGGATATCTCTATTCCACAAGCGTAGATTTACTCGCTTTTTCTTTCTAATGCTTTGCGATAATTTGTTTAAGTAGAGCTTGCAAATTATTGCGCCATAATATCTAAAATGGTGCAATCTTATGTAAAATATAAAACATACTTATTTTATATAAATATAACAATTATACATTTATCTAGTGTTAATTAGATAAGTTACTAGATTAATTAACATTTTCATATAATTAATTATTTTGATTAATTATGTTAATTCTATTAATTAGTTCAGTTAATTGCGTTAGTTAAGTCTTTTTAACTTAATTCTAAATAACACGAAGAACGCGTAAAAATCGTATTGGTTTTTTAGATCGCGTATTTTGTGTTACACGGTAATTTTGCAATTTCTCCACATAAAATTAATTTTATTTTGTCCTAAACTAACAACAGCCGAAAAACTATGAAATCTTAATCTTCGTGGGCCTGAAAGCGAAAAGGTACGAAAATGGTCGGCAGATGTTAGCAGTATAAATAAATTTTAACAATAAAATAATTAAATGGTTCGTTTAATAAATATAATAACAAAGTGATAACAAAAATAATTAAAAGGTTGTTATTCAGTTTTCAATAATGAAAATCAATTTAAATTATTTTTTAGTACTAAACATTCCTGACAAAATTTCAGATCATACAAATATAACATGCTTTTTATAACATTACTTAGGCGTTTACGGATCTTTTTGTAAAAAACATCCTCGTCTATGACTGAAATAAAATAAAAACTACTGGCACATGTGACCTTGATCTACTTTAAAAATATTGGCAAAAATGAACATAAACAGGCAGTGAGAAGTATCTGGCCTTGGTGCAAATATAATCGCACCGGAAAAGCAATTTCAAATAAAGAAATTAGGCAATGCCACTTATCTTTTCAAACGAAAAAGCTAGAATATCAGCTTTATGGGAATTTTCTTAAATTGAGATGGCTCCGGCTGGAGACTCCGAACGGCATTAGATCTAATTTCCTCCGAAAGATACAGATTAATTCCTCAATCGCACTAGCATCTTAAACTAGTTTAAATGGAATATTGTTTTCTATGTAAAAATAGAGCCCATCTCTGAAACATTCCTTCAAACATGGTTTCTATGGAAATAACAATAACTACAAACTTCTTTGTTGTTATTCAAATTGCTCCATATCAAATAGTGGCATTAAATAAAAGTTAAAATTGACGGTTCAGGTATTAAAGCATCTATGTCAATTTCGCAATCGCTTGCTCGAAAATGAATAACGGCCGAAATTACGGTCAAATCTTCGCACACGGCGCAATCTCAAATTAACTTGCTCAAGCATCTAAAAATTGAGTTCAAGCTACCCTTTCTTGTTTCCCGATAAATATGAAGCGATACAAATTAAAGTAAACTCCAAACAAAACTGCCGTTTGTAATATTAACATGAAGACACTAATTAAAACAAAACACACCTGGGACAAAATTGCCATTGATGCACAAATTAAATTGCAACAACCAAAAATAGATTAGAATATTTCTTTCAGATTAAATACTAATACATTCATAACATTTCATAATATAGAAACTAAGTTAGGGGCATACGGACTAAATTCCAATGGCTAAAAAATAAATTAGAAATTACTTTATGCACTTAAGTAACAAATAGAATATAAGCAAATTACCCAAAAAGGACACTACACTATCTTTAAAACTGACCGTAAGGAAAAGTAAACGATATGGATTTTTCAAGCCGTAACATAGTTTCCCAACAATGTCATCAAGGAAATTATAATTATATGTTTAGTGGTGTCTAGAATAGTGCACAATGCCACTGTAAAACATATAAAGTAATCAATAGAAATAGGGTGCACTATCAAATGCTCCCTCCACTTTCAACTTGTGAGTCACTGTAGAATTATTTGACTATACTTTAGTGAATAAGAGCTCAGATTTGGTGTGCGCAGTTTTATAAAGTGAAGCTTACAAGTTCTATGGACTTAACAAAGATTTTTGCTCTACAATTAGTAACAACTAGCCTACTATTTGATTTATAGCTTATATACTATAACAACACTCTTTTAGAAATTCATCTATTTAGGTCAAGGCAGTAATATTAGGTTGTATTAGAAACAGTTTGATATCTAAAGGAGGAAAATGTCGATATTTTGCTAGTCTAATTAAGACCTCTGAACTTCCTTTCTCCAATAATGGATATTGTCATATAATATGAACGGTTTATTCCAAATACAGCGTATGTCAGTCTAGGGAAATATTCTGCTGTTGTTAGTACTGCCATTTATAACTTGCCAGTTGACTGTGTTTTGCGTTCTGGTAAACACTCACTAGTCCGTATTTTACGCGCATTTAAAGTTAAGCGTGTTCCGCAACGATAGCTGTTTTCACCACCAAGGGTTGTTTTTGTAAGATATTCTGCGGACTCCTTCAACAGTTCAAGTATTGTAAGAATGAGTGACATTCCGTTTAAACGTAAAAGAAAATGAAATATGCGAAAAAAGGTTGTAAGATTAGCTCACATTGACCAAGTTGGTTCAAATTTCAGGTTATTTTCTAGTTTGCTTCTTGATATTTCTTAACTTTACCTTAAAATTTACTTATGGTAGATGTGTTATGCAGAAAATTCTTCATGATTTCTATTCCCTACCATCTAGATATGTACAGGACCTTCACTCGTGTGATCTAATTATACTCGTAACATAAAGCTGTCACGGTCCAGTTTGTCACTAGGTCGGACCATGTTGCAGCCTACGGAACTGACGTTAACAGCGTGCGCCGACTAAGCTACTGAGGTGCGAAGGGGGGATTCAAAACTACCGACAGGAATCGCTGTTAACAGTCCCGTCTCCAATCGTAGAGGTTGAGGCGCTACTGTCGCTGCCCGTGGTAAAGGGTATGCCCAAAAGGCAACGACCAACGAAACAGAACTGGTCGCTGACGTTTATTTAGCCGTAATGTAATGGGTACTCCACTTGTAGGAACAGGCTCCGCTCTACGCACTCTGATGTGACGCAAGTTTTACTTGAACCTACTTCCAAATCTATACGCTTCACAGTTAAAAGTCTTAAAGCTAAATCTAGTCAAAATAAAACAAACAAATTAGGGGAAGTTGGTCGTATACTCAACTGTAGTAAAGATAAAATAGGACATCAGAACTAGTACGGGATTATTCAAAGCATTATTCCCGTATAATGATAAATCAAAATATTACATAAACTAAATTAAGGTACACAATTGTCGCCAATTAAATTGAGTCAAAATTAAACAAGGGGTCAAACACACGGGAGTGTACGGCCTCAGTACCACCATTCTTCTTTGACTAAATTTTACTGGGTAAATACAGCGCATAAATATCTCTTTCAATAACCCACGGTTGTTAACACTTAAAACTAAATATTTCTAGCTAATACAAAGATTCCTTCACGTCGTGGTAAGGAACTATTTCCCACCGAAAAGTGACATACAGCATTGGGACGGTCTGTAAATACTGCAGGCTTCAACACACGCCTTGCAATAATGTAAGAGACGATTATCCCGTTTCTCACACTCTCGGAATACCTGTTAACACATTACGCAGGGGAGTTGTGGATGCTCCTGGAGAATACGCTCTCTAAATTCCCAAACTCCGCCAGGGGAGGTCGAATGACTATCGTCGAGTCTACAAGGGTGGTCTTCAATCCAAATTGTTGGTTAATTGCGGGAAAAAATGCACACACATGTCACCTGAATTCATTTTCCACCTTAACTTGGTCGCCAGCTTTACTATTCGGCCCTGCCTACATTAAAGTCTGAACGCGAACTTTGTTCGTTTCACTACCGATAAATGATTTCACTTCATTCATTCGAACTTAAAAACGTCACCAATATAAAGGCCGCGCGTATTTAATGGAGGGTATCGTCCGAGCCTCCAAACATCACCAAGAACGCCATACAAATTGACTAGCCAAACGACAAATTCGATCCGTCAAAATCTAATTTAAAACATAATCAATTTTTCATAAAAAAAACTCGACTCTCGTTTCCATAACAAAAGCCACGTTTTTTTTCAAAAGCAATATGGCTGCTATGATCGTTCAAGCTGAAGACACAAATCCTACAAAGCAACGGGGAACGTAAAGATTCGGTGAAGTGCCGCTATCGCAGATCCTAGTGAACTATCCAGAATCGGATAGTGATCTATCCCTCGACAATAATACCCCAAATTATGAACATGATACTCCTTTTATATACAAAGTGTTATGAATATTGACGGTTTACCAAAGGAAATCGTCGTCTGCAGAAAGTCATTACTTAGTTTCCATGGAGTGACTATCGCTACATTCAGAAAACTTCAGGCTAATAAGTACGTATTTGGTAAGCCTCCAGTTGATGAACGTGGGAAACATCAAAATCGATCTACTGCTCTACCGGAAGCTGTTATTAACCTTAGTGAAAATCACATTAGGTCCTTTAAAGCGATACAATCGCACGAATCAATCAGAGAAAATCAAAATTGATACTACTTACCTAAGATACTTTCAGTGAACTAAATGCACCAACTGTTTATACTAGAATATAAAATTCAAATTTCATACATACCTATTGAACTATTTTCACTATTAAATTTAATTTAAAATTTGGATTACGTAGGACGAATGCGATAGTTTAATGCAGAAAGTAGCATCAGCAGAAAATGAGGAATTAAGACAAAGTGGAATTTGAAAATGAATTTCATCTTAGGAAGGCTGAAGCATTCTATGAGTTAAAACGAAGGTGGAAACAGAAGATGAAACAGGGAAAAGTAATGGTAATATGTTTTGATTTTATTCAAAGCTTTTCATTAAGAGATAGCATGTCATTTTGAGCTCTACAGCTTTGGTATTACGTTTTTGAAATTCACAAGAAGGGACAAAACCATGTCACTTTGTAACGTGCTCAGATAGGGCTTGAACAGTATTACAAATGCCGCGAGTTAGCTTTCAAGTCGAAGTGTGGGGTCCAGGACTGTTCTTCGGATGTTGCGTAATCTTTCTAAAACTTACTTAAGATATGTACAGAATAAAATTATTTACGCGGCAGCTCCCCAGTCTGAACTAAGGCTTATAAATTGCACTGGTTTAAGGTTATATACCATTTTTATTTTGTTACACTCTGTATATACATTTGTGCCATGACTTTAGTTTATTTAGCACATTTAACACTTTAGATTTTTAATTTGGTTGTAGTTCGTAAGCTAATTGTAGTTTTCTTTTACTTATAGAGCCCGGTATACACCTTCAAATTGTTATATTTATTCGAATTCAATTTTAAAGCGCTATGAATGTACTTTACTGTAAATTTACACTATCTGTAATTAATTCTTAAACTCAGAATATTTGCATGTTTGCTTGAAATTGTGCTGCACTTTTATATTTCATTTATTCTGTATTTACAAATATTGGCACGAACTATGATCATGCTAGTATTACTTTTATGGTGTCGATGATATAAACCTTTGAAAATTAGCTAGCTGTTGTTTCTCTTTTAATTGCGGATACTAGGTGTCGTACTAGTGCACTTTTAAACTATTATTATCGATTTTATCGATCTAACAGTTGTGAGTTTATATTTCTCTTTGTATAATATCGTTTTCGCGTGTGTGCTTTACGTTAGGTAATTATTGTTTGGTGTTGGATTATATACCTTTGACTAGGGTTTGTCTAGGAGGTGAGGAGCAACGGCGAACGCATGGCATGCGCCACTACTTAGAACAAGAGGTCGCACGGAAGGGAGCTCTCTCAAGTTCGTTACGGACAGGAAGCGTAGTACTGTTCAACAATACGGTAAATGTCAGAATATATAATTCTCAGCCAAACAGTATAGGATCTTTCTGCTTAATTCAAAATAAAATGTACGGTTTAACAATCTTCGTGATCTGCACGTTAGACGTTGCAACAGAGCGTTCCTTCCCTCCAAATTTGGGGAAAATGCGGTCTGTATTTAAGTACGATCGTTTCGTTTACTTTTAATTTTAATTATGAAAAGTAATTAAAATATTACGGATTTTGCAAATTCAAAAGTATTGAGGTTTACTCTATACAAATAGAAAGAATTCACCACGCGATATTTGGGGTGGATTATATTTTAAATTCTCTCGAGTAGTAGCTTTACCAATTAAATGGTCAAGCTGTTTCTTAAGAATAGAACTTCACACGGCGGTTTTTATATAAAATGCTTATGGGCGGATTCAAGGAGAAACAACTTTCTAGCCCAAAATCTAGCTTAATTAACAATTTTAACAGATAATTAATACAGTATCGAATGCGTAATTTTATGCTCTTGAAATAGTAGTAACAAGCATTAATAGTAATGTTTCTGATTGAAAGTAATTAACAAAAATGGTATTACAGTCTAAACTACTTGAAATAACTAGATCAAAATTATACACAAATAACGGATATAAATACAAATCAATTCTTAAATAAATAAACTACGTCCTAATTAGTTTAACGTTAAATTTTCCATAAATGGCTAAAACTAACATACAATTATCTAATCAAATCGGCACACTCGTATTATTTATAAGCAAAGTTCAAATCCCTTGACCCACATAGGTAATGTTTTATTGACTTAGGTCAAGAATCTTGAACTCTTACATTATTTAATACAAGTAACTATAAAATATCCCTTATCTTAATTGAAATAAATACAGCGTTAATTACAAAGTAAAAATAAACAAATGAATGAACATAATAATAATCGGTTAAAGCTCGGTAATTATATAAATAATAATTAAATGAAATATCTACAGGATATTCTGTTAGTATTGAATTAACGAAATGTTTGTAAATAATTTAAATATGTACAATTCAACATCAAGTTTGTATTTTAGAATTACTGAACTAATTATTTAACAACAAAGGCAAACTAGATGTGAGGCATAGGTACACTACAACTTCATTCCTTTTATATTATTTTAATATTACAATATTGAGATTTCTTCAGGTATATTGGTAATCTTTAGTAAAGGTTGTCCAGGCCAGAATAAAAATTACGTTATGGTTCATTTTTTATATATCCTGGTACACTTGTTTAAAATATTTAATAGCATAACTTATAACTTTCCTATCTATGACCACTCTTTCTTGCCCAATGACCTGGACTTCTCTCTCATAACAAAAAAAGAAGAAACTTGAAACAGTAGAAATAACAATGCACTAGTACATCATCATTAGGAATGCGTGAAGCAAGCCTTCTCCTTTCAATCCAGTTGAATTAAAGCACGAATACATTCTTGATATTAAGCAGCCCAAAACCGACGGTGCAACTAAAAGCACTCAGGATGTATCGTATAAAAAGTGATCACAAATCTTTAGACATACGGGTCTCAAATAACGGAGCATGACTACAGTCAATTATCACAAACAGAATTTCCTTGGGTAGTGAGTTGCATCTATCTTACATGTAAAAGAGCTCGTTTCCAATTACACAGGGAAAGCTGGAAGGCCTATAAAACCTTTGTAGTGTATTAACTAAGAAGGAATACTACGAGCTTTACAATGCATTACTATCTACTGAACAGGAAGGAACTGACAACGTAGACGAAGAAGTCAATTAGCGGCTGTGAAGATTGGTTATTTTATGTAGTTTGAATTAATTCTGTTTTTGTTAAAGTCGAAATAAATAAAAACTTTTAATGCATTCTTGATTTTAACGAAAATTTGAACTTTGTATAAACTAGAGGCATTTTGATAATTTCCTGTAAAACAGGACATGTCAGATCAAAAACCTAGTAAGTAGCACAATTTCTATTTTTTAAGTGCTTTATGTATAGGTAGGAGATAAAATTCATTTTCCTAAAAGATGAAAATACTGTGTTAAATTACACGAAAGATATATTAAAAAAATCATTTTCTGTCAATTAAGTTTTTTTGGCATATGCTATTTTTGGAATAAACACTTCATAAGGTGTAGGTTTTGTGATTCAAATCCGCACTTATATTTGTATTCATTAACTAAGTGCACATGATAGAACGACGCATTCAAGTTGTAATGACTCGAGCTATACCGATTAACCGTTACAATAAAATCCCATTTAAAGTTTTTTCCGGAGAACCATGGTTTAATTGAATCTGTATGGTAATATGAAAAGTATTTTTGCCCTCTGCAATACTCTCCTCGTTGATGCAACTGATGGCTGAGCGGTGAGCATTCCATTTTTAAAAACATCTTTTGAGTTTCTGTACACATAGAGATCCATCACAATGAAAACGCTGGCACTTTAGTCAAACTCACATCTACAAAAAAACCGTCCGAAACATCATATAAGCTAAACCGTATTATATAGAATTTGAAATTACAAAATATTTGTAAGTAACCATATTTAAAGTGTGCTATATGTACGTAAGATCCAAAAGTCCATACCTACCCCAAGGATCAAACTGGTTTATGCTCTGTAACTTATCGATGGGCACTCCCCTTTTCAAATAGGCGGAGTTACTAGAATACGTTGTTATATTACAATCATAGGATGCATATGGTAGAAAGTAATGATTGCAGAACGAATCGATAAATTCGAAGTTTATCTGCTGGATGAAAAATTGTGGAAGTTTACGCATTATGAATTATTTATTTGTAGTTGAAAATATTAGGAGTTTATTGACATTTGATTTACAAAATTAATTTCATTACTGGTCTTATACCGTATTGTTAGAATATTATTTTTTTACTAATATTGTAGTGGTAATCGGGGGTTTCTTCTTGTAGATTAAATATTGTTCTAATTTTACAATATTACATCATCCGATTATTCATCAGAAATTTTTAAGGGTGTTGTACAGAAGCAAAATAAATAAATTCTTATATCTCTGTAACTTTTGAACTCATTTTTATGACAAGTGCTGACGATATCTCTTAAATTATTTGAACATTTTTTTACCCCTTTATTGTCTTAAAAATGTATAGATGTTGAGATAGAAAAATATAAAACCAAAAATTTTAATTTTCTCCGATATCAACTTGAGGTACTAATTTTCTCAAATGCGTTTATTCCTATACACTTTTTGATAACATTTAAAATTAATATAGCATTTAAAGATGTTTAAAACTGTGTAGATTTAAATTTGTTAACTAAGAATTTTCTCTCATTTAGAATTGTCCAATACTAGTCGGAGCCGAAACTATAAATCATTTGAAATATTAATTTAGGATTTAGCAGATTAGGAAAGGTTTACTATATCAGAGACTTGTAAAATAAAATCCTTTCTTTTATCAAAGTGAAATGAAAAATATGTTGTGTATTACAGGGTGGCCAAAATTTGATGTTTTGTAGGGAGAATCAAAAACTAATCTATTAACAACGGACCGACTTTTTAACATTTTGAAATATGTCGATATTTCTGTTATTTAGGAAGTTAGAAACAACTATTTACACATTTTAAAAGTATTTTTAAGACAAATAAGATAGAGTTTAGAGATTTTACATGTCACTGCTTATTTGTGGTTTATAACGTGAAATTTTGTTTTTTAAATGTAAACTGTAGTTAACTGTTAACATAATTTAATACAGCTATTTTCACTCATTTCAGCTATAAATAATATATGAGATCGGAAAATATAGAACCGATGTTAGTTTCGTCCTGTATATCTAATTATTCAAAGTATTTATTTATTAGTACCGACGGTAACATTCAATTCCCTTGAAATTTGAGAAATATTGTGATCCCTGCTTGAAGCATTATATTATTATCAATATTTGCAAACCGCCCGTAATAAAATTGTCAGGTCCTACTATAATTTATGATCTTTCTCTATTTTAAACTTAACACAGTACACAAACAAAAAACAGTCATAATAAGATTAAATGACGTGTTCAAAAAAACATAGATTCTAATTTTAGTTGTTTTAACTATGGATATTTATAGTTGTAAATAACAATGTTTATATTAATTACCGTCCAAATTAATCAATACTTAAGAATAATAAATATCTTTTGTGGGTATATCAATCAATTTTACAGTTTAGAAAAATACATAGCACATATGTATTGAATAAAATCCTAGCAAAGTTTTATTTTGTTTTATAAAACCTATAACAAAAATGTGTTTATCCAACCAAATGCAGTTGGATACTGAATACTAGATTTAGCTCTAGCAATTATAGGCTGAACAAACACGCCTTCAAATGCTTTGAGCAGTCGTTGCAGTCCAAACAACTTTTCTGGCTCAATGTGTATGGACTTTTGGTGCTTGACTGAACATAAAGCTATAAAGTATTAATTTTGGCCGTGATCTGTGTCCAGCTTTTCAAATTTTAATCCTACAAATAGAAATATTTAGGTTAGTGAAAATTTTAGTTACTAGTCAAACAATTCAAATTATAACTGTTGTTAGTGACCCTTGCAACAAAAATCCGAATATTTTCGTTATTACATGCCAAAAATCATTGCAATTCCATCAAGCCATTGTTAAAGAAGTGTTTTATCTGTGATTTAGGCCCGCAGCAAAACAACGTCGTAAAAATAACTTAATAATTTAGTTTATAATCTGTTACAAGTGGTCGCATTACAAGATAGTTTAACTCACCGATTAGTTATAACATACCAATTAATTGTGAGGGTGAGTTCAAGCAGATAGAATAAATTAATTATTAAGCGTTCACACATATAAATGGTGTGTTGTGCTTCAAGAAATCAAAATTGAATCAAGAAAATCGCCATTGAAATGCAAAGGTAACCTGAGAATTCAAAGCACTAAATGGCAGTTTATCTATATATGCACATGAATAGCGACTGGTGCGTAGGCGTAAAAACATACAAATTAATTCATCAAACCTCCTTACGAGTAGTTGAATTTTATTCATATTTATGAATATTGCACTTATTCTTTGACAAAAGTGTAAATTTATTTAGAGGTAGTATTTTCTTAAGAAAGGGTAGTTTTAACCGTTATAGTCCTTATTTCATTTAACTACTAATTTTAATTTTTTAGAATATACCACCGCCTTGCGTAAATATCGATTACCAATGCGATAAGTAAGTTTAATTTTTTTAAACTGTCACTATTATACCACTAAATTAATAAGATTTTAGTAATTTTTATATATTGATTTATTCATCTTTAATTAATACAATCATATACTATAAAACCTTGATCAATGTAGTATCATTAATTTTTATTTAATTTGTTTTGTAGTAAAAGTTTCTCTAGCCATTAATTGTTATTAATTTACCAAGTAAGTAATACGGACTTAGATAAAGATAAATACTTTTAGTCGTAGTAAAAAAAATATTTTATTTAACCTGTAGTACAAGGTGCACTATTTATATTGTGAGACTAATAATAAAGAAACAGTAATTTATCATTGAATATTGATTTATTGTTTTCAAAATATTCACCCTTATGATCTACACATTTTTGCATTCTTTCGAACCAATTGTCAAAAATTTTTGCCATTCTGTTTGAGACATCTCTAAAACATGGTCTTTGAACGCATCGGAGGCTTCTTTTCTCGACGCAAACCGTTGTCTACGCAATTTATTATTGACATTCGGGATGAAAAGGAAGTCATTGAGTCCCAAATCAGGACTGTACTGCGGATTACCAATTAATTTGATTTTTTGAGTGTTCAAATAATCGGTTGTTAGACGAGATGTGTGAGAGCTCGCATTGTCGTGATATAGAATGATCCTACGGCGCTTTTGTGTGTTTTTCTTATTTCCCTAAAGACTTCCGGCAAACAAATGTTGGTGTACCATTCAAAGGTGACCGTTTTACGTTCCTGTAAAGGCATTGCCACATCACCAGTTTTTCCGAAACAATAGGCGACCATTTGTTTCGAAGTGCTTCGAGCGCGAACAACTTTTGTTGGGTTCGATTCATCTTGAAACACCCATACAATCGACTGCTGCTTACTTTCTGGCTCATACGCATATATCCATGATTCATCACCTGTTACAATATTTTGTGTAGGTCTTTTGAAACACTGCCATTGTATTTCGTACGCATTTGCTTGCACCAACCTACACGGGCATCTTTTTCAGACGTTTTCAAATTCAACGAGAACAAACCTTTTTCACGACTAAATGTTCATGCAATATTTTATATATGCTAGGCGAACTAATCTATAAGGTGGCCTTAATCTCACAGTATGTCACATGACGATTTTGCATTATCAGTTTTTGCACACCATCAATATTTTCTGGTACAGAAACTGATTTTTGACGACCTTCACGGATTTCGTCAGTGAGCGAACGACGAGCACGATTAAATTCGTTATACCAGCGTTTAACAATAGCAAAAGTATGGCACTTCATCGCCAAAAGTGGAAGTAAGTTGATCGATGCACTCTTGTCTAGACAATCCATTTCGAAAATCGTAATAAATCATGGCACGAGCAATTTCGCGGTTAATTCCATTTTTACGCTGAGGTAAAATTTTCAAGTCACTATAAACACCACTAACCACGCACAAATATCAAAATTTTCTGAATATGGTTAAGTTCAAAAATGTCAAACATTCCATTACAAATGTTAAATCGCGTCTTAAACACGCAGTGTTGCCAACGCTCACAATATAAATATTGCCCCTCGTAAATGCTAACTTTATTGATTTAAGTTCAATTGTTTTGGAACGTTATATCAAATCAGAACCGCCAGCCTAACTTACTAATTAGAGTAAATCTGGGTTATATTATATAGACCAAACATTACAAATTACGTTTCTTTCGTCATGTTTTTAATAACGCGTGTAAAATATTAAATCTAATTATAATAGAACACGTGTTACCTTCTAGATAAATGTTCTAAAATCAGTTCTAATACCAACATCGAGGAATTATGAAATATATATTAAACCATACATTTTCACATGATAAATCACACCCAATTGTATTTGGCCCTGACTTTATAAAGAATACACTATTAGTACCAAAAATGCAAATTATATTTAAATAAAAAACATGTTCGATAACATACAGGAACTTTATGTCTAATGCAATTGTACGATGAACCTGTACAACGTGAAATCGGATTGAAAATTCGTCGGTTGCAATAACTCTCTCAGTAACCCAAGTTGTGAAATGGATGATATTTGTCTTTATTTTAGGCCCAGTTGTATCTGTGCAAAATTTTTTGAAATTTTTTGTATACTTTTCAAAGTTACAGTTAACCAAACTAATTTATGTAACTCACTGTCACAAAAAAAATGGTAGCTAATTTGGCTAACTGTAACTTTGAAAAGTTGCACACAACAATTAGATTTTCATATGTTCTTCATTATTAGCTTTATTAGTTTTTAATTACGTGCATTCTCTGTTCCTTGTAATTTTTATTTATGAGTTTATATGAAACGGTTAGTTTATAGAACAATTGGCAAAACGTTACGTAATGCTGCACAAATACTTGGCGAAAATCTTGAAACTACGCCATATTGCTATGTACAATTATATACAGGGTGTAAAGGAAATAGCATTCGTCCTTGTAACAGGTGATGGAGGACATCAATACAAACAAAAAAGTCTTATACAACAACAGTCAAAACGTAACGGTTTTCCTAAAAAAAATTAGTAAAAGTCAAAACTTTGCCACAACAA
>JAHWXV010238538.1:0-11235 GCA_024586415.1 Phrixothrix hirtus | reverse complement strand
GGGCACTTCCCCCCCCCCCAATCTGAATCGAGTAGAAATTCCATCCATTGTAATTGTAAAGGTGGTTGCAACATAACTCTGTGTTGCTAGAAAGGGCTATGTGAAGGATTAACGAAATCACATACAGGGTGTCATATTGAAAAAATAAGTAATCGTCACTTTTATGTTTTAATGTATTCTATGAAATTATTCAACGTAATTTTAAATTTGATAAATGGTATCTTAAAAACAGTATTTTGAAAAGGCAATGTATGATTTTAAATATATAGTGTTTTTCGTTCATAAACTAAATTGTGTTAAATTTGAATCATCTTTGCCAAACAATTATAAATAACACTTAAATAATTAAAATGCCAAAAACAAACTCTTATAGCCCTATACTTTTTGAAAGCTCGTAACGCGAACTGTTTAATTAAATAAAAAAATACAGGGTGACTCGTTAAAATAATTACAACTTTGGCCTGAATTCACCACTTGGGCCATGTTGGGCAATAGCTTCAGCTATTCTTAGGAAAGGGAAGATTACTATTTCTCCAATGACTTGCATTACAGACGATTAAGGAGCCGGAAATTGCAATATTTCCAATTCGTAAATTTTTTTCGATTGACAACTTGCTATTAGACACAGAGCAGTCAGAAATTCCGCCTGTGTAGTCAGTGACATGATGACATTCCATGAACCTTATTTTGCTCTCAATGGAATAACTCAGGTACATGCCCATTACACTGGATTTAAAGCCGAATCAATTCAAAAGTTCTGGAGTTAAAACCACTTCGGGTTCTTGCCCTGTTAAATAGGTGTCTGTTCTCATGTGTTTGGAAGATACTGAGAATTGTTTGGGCATCCAAAAGTTATAACGGAGTTAAGCCAATCTCTATTCTACCGGCATGGGGAAAATTACTTGATAAATTAACAGCCAAGGGTTGTTTTTAGCACTTAGAATCACAAACATTACTAAATGAGCTACAGTTCGGGTTCAGATCGGACAAATCAACGATTACAGCAATAGATTACTTTACGAGGAAGATTCGGGAGATCAAAGGTGAAAATCTACACACATTGGTGGTCTTCTAGATTTAGCAAACGCTTTTAATACCGCACGGCCTTCGTCAATTATAGTGAACTGTCAGAAACTCAACGATCATCGCAATCATCAACAGTTTTTTAAAAGACCGATTTGTGCAAGGCGACAATTTTTTGATAAAGATGTCTAAAGCTGTGCGATTCAGTTTAGGCTTGGTACTTTGGAATATTGCTGAAAGGATGGTTCTGCAATATACGCAAATGTTTAGAGATCAGAAGGTTCTTTTCCATCCTTACACTATCGTACAAGCTCCCGCAGACGATGAAATTGTAGTCATGTTTCATTTCTCACTTGTGGAGCTTGAAAGGCAATGGGATATACTTTGGAATGCTAGTTTACACTGGGCTGACAACAAAAAACTTACACACTGTTGAAAAAGCGAAAGGTCTATTCTTCTCAGGACGTAGACTTTTCAAGCCTACTGGTAGAAAGTCTAGAATTCACATAGTCAACAAAGTGTTACCTATTAAAGAACCAGTTAAGTACCTGGGAATCATTCTTGATTCTAACCTTAACTGGTTGGCGCGTATCGCCAGTGAACTTGTTCGTACCGTTGGATCACTTTGGGGCCTACACCAAAACGTCCTTTGAACATTTTATTTAATAGTCACTGTACCTA
The DNA here is from genome assembly GCA_024586415.1 of Phrixothrix hirtus. Classification (NCBI taxonomy): domain Eukaryota; kingdom Metazoa; phylum Arthropoda; class Insecta; order Coleoptera; family Phengodidae; genus Phrixothrix; species Phrixothrix hirtus. The sequence continues at coordinate 9,531 of JAHWXV010238538.1, read as the reverse complement.
TAATTTTGTACGGGTTGAGATCTGGGGACATAGACATAATGACGCACATTTTAGCACAAGTTTGCAGTTCTTTACAGCGACGATTCGCTCTTCTAATTACTAAAATGTACTATACTGCTCCTATAGCTGGATTGTTACTGATTGTAAACACCCCGCCACTGCACTTACATGTCAAGCGCATTTTTCAACAATATACTACAGTCAAACGATCGGAATTTACTAACACGAATTATATTACAAATAAATCCTTTGCTCCTTGACAGAAGGGCTGTTTATTGCCTGGTTGTGATGCAGCTCTCTCGCTATCGAATTACACCTTCGCAATTTATGTCAATGGATCTGTCGGCTAGCTTAGTGCCGGATGTGCCATTGTTATCACAACATGCAATACAATTACTAAGTCAAATAACTGTCAGCAAAGTTACTTCGGTAGAACTTTGTGCCATTGATCTTGCAGTGAATGTTTACAGATGTGCACATAGCATAATTTTCTACAATTGCCAAGCTGTGGTACAATCTATCTCTAGTAAGAAAAAACACCGACGTTATTCCTTTGGGAGGCTGGGTGCAAAGTTTGCTTAGAATGGTCGCCAAATTTTAAAGGCGCGGAGGGGGGCATTTGACAGATTCTTTGGCTAGATTTGCTGCGGAACATGCTGCCGAGGTCTATGCTAATTTAAACCCGATAAAACGTAACATGTGAGTAACTCAGCTAAGAACCTACGCTCTGCATGGCAAGCAGAGTGGGCTAGTGACGAAACCACTTTGGCTACGCAGTCTTCAACCGAGAATCCCAAAAAGACAGATTTAGTTGAGCAGGAAGACAAATTGTTTATTGTTAGGACAAGGGTTATTTAATTACTACTTCAACAGCTTGAGCCTTGTGGCGGTGGCAATGATGATACGTTGCATATCCTGTACTTGTGAAAGCTGTCTGTCAGGACTGCAGCTTGCGCCGTCTCAGTTAATACCTTAAAGGGCTTTGATTTTACTTGGCCACTGGAACGAAACTGCCTATTGTTTCCCGAAATCGTGTGTGCAGCTAATGCTTTCGCGGATAGGGCGATATTTGATTATTTGGAGGAACCTCAGACCTTAATGGGTGTGTTTATTAATGGGGATCTCGTGCTGTAGTGAATTTGTGCTTCAGCGTCTTGCGATCCTTCCGTTACAATGTATGGGCTTGTCTGGGTAAGACCTGTGCCGTAGTTAAAAGTAATTAGAACAATGTAATTTTGATTCGTAAAAGGTTTATTTTATTTCACTTCAATTTTTTTTTTGAAAAATTCAATTCGTTACCACAATGTTAGATTTGCATCGGCATCGCCTTTGATATTTAGTACTCTACTATGTTGGACATATTCTTTTACGAAAAGAATTAGTTATACTAGTTATGCTTTTTTGTATATTTTGCCTAGCTAGAACATTTGCATTGCTGTATTTAGAAATATCGCTCATTTTCCGATGGGAAGCTTTATGAGCCTTTACACACACGATCGTTCGCTCACGAAATGCTAGCGTATACACTTTTCCACATGAAAGCGTGCGCGTGTAAATGTACTAGATGTCGAGGGAATACGTGTTCATAATTACGTACGTAATTTTATACGTTTTTGTGTGAGCGAAAGCGTTTGTGTATTTAATCCACCACATTCGTTGTTTCATGCGCTTCTTTTTTGTTTTGTTAGATCAGCTTTACGTTTCTAGGCATAATACTAATTTGTACGTATTTAGGTGTTGTATTGATTCTCATTTTGTATGTTTGTATTGTTTAATAATAAATTTCACAATGGATGTACATTTATGGTCAAAGAAATTGATTACAGATTTTATAAATTTGTATCGATCGTATCCATGCTTATGGAAAATTAAATCTGATTACACCAATAATTTCATTAAAACCCGCTAAAATAACGGTAAACGATATGTTTCTCCTACGCATGTCCATTTGATAGGTGTAAACACTATTCTTCGCAAAATATGTTAAAGTTTATCAGATAATAAAACTTCATGTACATACAAAACCGCGTGAATTTTCAACGTTCCAACACACGCCATATTCACGCAGTAATGCGCATGTTATTGGCCTTTACACGCATGTTCTTTCCCACGTGTGCAAAAATTAACGAAATTTCGCGTGTGAAAGAGTCTGTATGCATTTTAAACGACAACAGTTCAGTCCTGCGTGATTGCGTGTACTTTCCGTACTGCATGCAATCTTGTACGTTCTTGATCGCGCGGTAAAGAATCTGCGTGTCAAGGCCGCTAATGTCTTAATTAGCTCCATAATGTAGAAACAATTGATATTCGTAATTTTGCGCATTTGTTGAGTATTATTTATAAAAAGTTTTGAAAATTTTTTTCTTTTTGAGAAATATTTTTAAAATGTGTATCCAATATTAAAGCCGAAAACCTTCCGCTGAGGTTTTATTCGGAAACCCTGTATGTAAGCCTGTGGGAATGCTTTTTCATAATAAAATACCCGTAAAGATAGGTGGAATATTTCTTAAATTTTTCATAAACTTGCCAAAGATCTGAAAATATTGCGATGCAGCAGGTGTCGAGGTTCTTTTAACTTTGTACGTAACAATTGCCTATTTTTAGAATTTGAGGTATCAGAAGGTCATAAAATTGTTAAAAGACTTAATCAGAGCAGTATTGAAGCTAGATAAAATATAAATTAAATTGCCAACAGTCAATCATTCACAAGCTTAGAAGGTATATGAAAATTGGGCAAAAATCAATATTTTAGAATTAATTTGGCAAATATTTGCTTTGCAAATACTCATACATCCATTAGTTTACTTTGTTAAATACTTATTTTTTAACATGTATGCTATGAAATTAAAACACTAAAATTATAAATCAAAGATTTAAGGAAGAATTAACTATATTGATATATTAACACCGTTCTTGGATTATTTAACTAACACAACTTAATGCATTCAAAACAGCTAAATAATTTTCACATTGACTACCACGAGAGGACATGATGTCTACGTCATTTCTATAATATTATACAATGCATTTCCTCCGACGAACAGGGGCATATAGGTACTGAAAATGGTTCTTCTATTCATTAAGTTTCATTTAAACGCAAATAATTGGTTTTTGAACACTAACCAAATTAGCAACACGTTTAATACAGTTAGTTTGAATTACGTTCCAGATTTATTTATTTTTGGTTTCCCCAAATTTATTCTCTGAATTTAATGTAAAAACAAATACGAATACATGATATCTTGTTTATTTAATTTAAATTCTATCTTATTATTTAGCGCTAATTTTCCTAAATACGTACTACAAATATGAAAATTTCTTTTAGCCAGTCTCGAACGCCGTACGTCTGTTGAAGGTGGCTCATAATTGGCAGATAACGCTCGTGTTCCGAGATCCTTGAGGTAATTTCTTGTCAGTTTAGTTGATTTAGAGACTTTTATGGACGAAGACTTCTTTCCGTTTTATGTTAATTGCTACTAAAATCCTTTTGTGTAATGAGCTTATCTAAGAATGAGGTTAAATTAATTTTCGTTTTCCAGTCTTTGTTGTAAATACTTACCCGGGTTTTTTTGCTTTTATATAGTTGTTACTCTACGGTTAGCTTCACGGCGAAAATTCGCCCTTATTTATGATATTTAATATTAGTTGAATTTCGAACGTTTGCATAAAGTCGTTATATTGGGATGGAACTGCTGACATCTCTTCATCTTGGTCCTTCAGTCTGAACACGGGCGCCCTTGGCCCCGTTCGTTCCCTCTACTGTCGTTTGCTTCCTAATTGGGCAGCCAGCGCTTGAATTGACTATCGGTTGGCAGTGGTTCTTACTTTTGGGCAACATGAAGATGACTTCCACAATATCCTTCCGTCCTGAAGTAGATGTCACGAGTAAATCCTATAACTTATACTTCTTATACTAAATTGTTGATTATTCTGCTATTTAAACTGCTTGTGTATTTTGATCATGTCTCTAGCTGAACTACTGCCAATTATTTGTCGCACTTTATGTTTATCAATTTTATTACATGTGCAACGACACATTTAAATTTAACTTTCAGTTTTTAGCGATTGCGTTCGTACGAATCCTACATTTAATATAATCTTTAAATTTACAATTAATGATTTATAACATTTCAGCCACTCATAAGATATTATCTACGTTATTTTGTTCATATATTTGACACACATTGCCTTACTTTACTAATCTAACTTAATATGTGTGTCAATCAATAAGTTTCATCAAGTATTGGCTTAGCTGCTTCTTACTGTGATAAGATTAATCATCGCATCTCGGCATACAAAATTTTTACTTGAATCATATTATAGAACTAGCACGCTGCGACATTGTTATTAATTATCTTTTTGGGTGCACTTAAAAAGTTAAAGCTTTTAAATTTTGAATCAATTATTTGAGCCTCCGTCGATATAATTTTCACTATTGTAAAATATAACACGTTATTCTTCGATACGGTACGCGCAGCAATCGATGCATGATTACTTTAAACTCGACTTTTGTCAATTATTTTAGTAACTGAACGAGAAATTAATTAATATGTATGAACACCGCACAATTTTCTCCGATTTATTCGAACACATTTAGAAACCCGTACTATTGCAAGGATTTAATAAATCCATTTTTGTTGTTACTTATTTTTCTTATTTTGTTCTCTATAATCATTTATTCTCTTTTAGGAATTTAGATAATAAGTTCCGATCTTCTATATTGCGAGCTATAGGTCCATCGGTCTGGGGTATATTCGCCATACGTGTGTCTCTCTAGGTCGTCCTAATTTTTAGCTTTTCACCAAATTCAACGGAGTGGCGCTTATTAGAGTATTTCTTTTTTTTGCAATCCGTATTCTATGACTTATTTCCGGAAATCAGGAGTTTAAGTATACGTCGCACTCTTCGGTTTATTGTTACGTTACATCGGCCGGCGCCCTACTCTACGATAATCCAAATAAGCATAGCCTGTACATTTCTTTATTTTATTACAAGTCGAGAATTCTATTTTTATCATTCGAACGTGGCACAGTTTTTAACAAAGGTTAAACAAAAATCTCTAATTTTGCCAAATACAGACTTAGTCGATATATTTTTGAACGTTCACATTTTAGCTACAATTGCACATAGAAAGTGTAAATAAACATAAGATCCTACCCTAAATTCCATACGGGTGCATATAAGAGAATTGCATTATTTAACCGGTATTGTTGTTCTCGCATATTGAACAGGATGGTTCCGACTAATCGATGTTCATTTTCCAAAAAAATTGGAAAGTAATACAAACCAAGATGATTACTGGGAAGGGACACCTCTCTTGATGCAATTAATTCCTTTTTTGGCAAGTAACATGATCTAAAACAGATGCCTTGGGTTACTTTATCTGTCGTAAGTCATAAAGAAAATGAAACAGCATTATACAGATACATTAGATCGGTTTATTCGGAGAACTCTGAACTGAATTATAAAAATAATGCACAAATTGCTTTTACAATAATCCGGGATAGGAGTCTGAGGCTCACCTACCTTCAAAGATCAAACACTGTATTTAAAAGTTAAGGGGAATTTTTCTATTTTAATATAAAAACCGCTAACCAATTCTTAATTTTCGTCATTGTTTTACATTTTTATCTATCATATTCATACGCATACTTTACGTTCTTTATAATTACTAACAGGCGCCATTGATCTGATAAAAAATGTAAGTTTGAAACTATCTTCTATATTGTAATTATTTTAAATGGATAATCTGAGTTCAAATAATACCAGTTTTGGATAATCTGAGTTCGTTTTCTTCCTTTCCTGTATGTAAATAGATACTTTTATTGAATTTCCATACCCAATTCTTTATTTCTTTTTCAATAAATTGTAACCTCTTTGATTTGGATTCGTTATTTTTAAGAAATTTTCCAATAACTCGTGTTCTTCGATAATTCAAGGGGGTGGCAGTGCGAATTAATTTGGATTATCGAGACTACACTCTCAATTGTAGACAAAACAAAAAAGTGATTGATTCTTTTACTAGAGAATATATAAGGGAAACCCTTAAATACCATAATGTTTAATACGAAGAAAAACTAGCTCGAAATGTTATCATATAAATTACTGGCTAAGTTAACGGAAAAGAAGGAATATCAGAGCAAGCGACCCCGAGGATGCAACTTAGGACCTCCAAAATGCTGGACTGTAGCACTACAGCACCTCAGCTCGCTAAGATTAATGATAAACTAGTATTAAAGCAAAGTAGTATTCAATTAAAATTTCAAGTTTATACTGCGTAGTCACATATTGTAGATTTGCTATCATGGGGCGATAATGATCTATAATTTGTCTCTTGCACATTATCGTCAAACATTGATAATACTAGTAACTAGCCTAAAAATGTACATAGATGAATTTAGACAAGTATTGTTCTTAGAGCAGTGTCCAATCAACCAGAACCAATGAAACAGGGCTAATTCTATCAGAAAACCGTTCTCCTTGATTGACTTTGACTAGTTTGAAACTGCTCTGGGATCAGACCTACAGTGGATTTTTCGGCACTTGAAACGTTTCTTCCGTTGTTTTGCAATATTTTTAGCTGTTTGAATTTAATTTGTATGTACTGACCTCATCATATATCGACTGAAAGTTTTTGCTTACGTTCTTTCTAGATGCTATTCATCTTCATACTGCCTACCTTGAAAGTCAAAAGGAATATTGTGCCTCGTCTATTTTGCAATTCTAAAATGGAATATTCTGTCTGTATTTTCAATAAAATGTATAGAAATAGGTTTTAGTTTAAATTTGAAATCAAACCCTAACAGCAGTTGTGCAACAAAATGATGTTTAAACGTTAAACATTTTTGAAATCAAAATATTATTTATGTAATGTATTTAAAGCATGTGTGACCTTGAACTGTACTGCAATTTTTTACTATTCCATATATTTATATGGTAATCCTGACCTTGAGCTAAATAAATTATATAATTTTATGTGTTGGTTACGTATTTAAATCTATTGTTTTATTGGAACTTAACAATGCTTGTCGTTTATAAAAATATAATAAACAATAAAAATGTTACCTTAAGTTTAACCGGCAAGTCATAAAAATTAAACAAACAGTTGTTTTCATAATGTTAGAGATGGAGAGAAACGTAATTTTTTAAACATCGTATTTATATATAATAATGCGCTTGATATAAAAAAATTATGTATTTCTACGCACAATTTTTAACGTTTCTTTAACTCGCTTTTTGGAATATCATTTGTATACAGTGTTGCGGTTCTTTAAGCATCTTCCTTGTTTTAAACTGGCGCCCGTTAACTACTGGTTTGACTTTTGAAAGTTCAAGTCAGTGGTCAAGCGCATACTGAGGCTTACCATAGAAGTGCGATGCCTTCAGTTAATATTAGTGAAGTGCTTTTTTTCTTTCAAGATCCGTTGTTTCTAATACATTTTACAATTATTTTCGATCAGGGAGAACGGATTTTTCACTTTGACTTGTTACTATGCTCATTTAGTGCAATTTTGATGTCAGGGATAGTTTTTCCTACATTTTTTTCCGTCACTGCCCATTTATCCGATCATTACTATGCCATAGAAATGCAAGTGCAGCTCATCGAATGTAGGGGAGACCTGCTCCAATTATAAATAAAGCTCTTAGATATATTAAAGTAGAAGAACTAACCTAAAAGGTGGTTTAAGGGATTTTGTAATGTTTGAAATGAATTATATTTGTAAGTTGAAATGCCAGGAATTGTATCAGGTAGTGTAATAGTAGTGGCCAAAAGGCAAATTATAATTGCAAATAAAGTTTCTCCACATACGAGATAAGGTCAGATTTCGTTGCGATGTTCAGCGTCCGTTGCTCGCCGTCACGTCTGGCAGCGACCGCCAGTCGTAACGTTCACATGTTTTACTTAAAGCGTCTGCCGTTTGCGTTTTAGTAGTCTTTTATAAAGTTACGAAGTGAAAAATGTTTTTTTTAATGGACCCAGAAACATTAGGAGCATTAATTTTGATAGAAGATGAATAAGATGCTAATATTCGGCGGTTGTTCTCCGCACGAGAGGAAATCCAAATCTAGAAGCCAACTAGGTTAATACAGAACACTAATTGAAACTCACTTTAATGTCGATGATGAAAAGTTCAGAGGCTTTTTTGAACTTAATAGAGACTAATTTGGTTTTGTATTGAATCTCATTTATGTAGATTTGAAGAAGTTATTAATTTCTTTTCAATGCGCTAGCATATGCAAAAGTATGGTTGGGCGTTTGCTTCCCGGCTTGTTTTTGAGCAATCGAAAAGTAGACGTTGACGGCGGGTCACTGTGCCTTCCAGACGAGTCGCGTTGACGAAATCATTTACATTAGCAAAGGATTGCAGCAGTGCGCGCGGCTGGACGTCGCAGTGGGCCGCGAATGCTAGACGTCGCAACGAAATCCGACCTATAGGCACACAAATTCTCGGCCTGAGATGCTTATATACGTTCAAGTATGTTTAAACTACTTTGCGTTATACTTGCACATCTGCGAAGTCTACACCATATATATTACGGCTCAAGGAGTACTAGCTTTTAGTTTTTAGACAACGTGACTAATGCATGAAAATGTCTCAGCTAACGAAAATTGAGTACCGCGCGGTCATTAAATTTTTAATAAAAGATGGGCATACGCCTAAGCAAATTAAACAACATTTAGACGGCGTTTATGATTATGATCCTTCATATTTCACTGTAAAATAGTGAGCAAAGTGTTTCTGTTTGGAACAAGAATTCCTTGAAGATGATGACCGCTCCGTTCATCCAAGTGAAGTGATAGCGCATCAAAAAATTTCAATTATTGAAGAAATAGTATTAGAAGATCGCAGTTTGAAAATGAAGGAATTGGCAGTGATATCCAACATTTTTGCAACAAGTGTTAGTCAAATTTTCCATGGCCATTTGGGTATGAATAATGTTACTGCAAGATGCTCTCTAGCGTTAATGACGGGTCGAATGTGTGCGCTCGTTTTTAAATATATGCGGAGGCGACCCAAACGCGATGTTGGAGTTCATTGTCACCGGAGATGAAACAATGGTTCTATGCTATAGTCCTTCATCCAAAAGGGAATGGATTGAATGACGGCGACCCGATGTAATCCGTCCCAGAAAGACAAAACTCGTTCAATCAACGAAAAAGGTGATGGCCACAATATTCTGAGATTGTGAATGTATTTTACTCATTTACTTTAAAGAGGACAATACAACTGTCAACTGTCTTTGCTGCATAAATTAAGGGACAATATTCATGCAAAATGTCGAGGAATAATACTGCCGCCATTTCACAAGCTGCCTTCCCAGAATGCGGTTTTCAAGAATTAGTACATCCATAGTATAGTCCAGACATAGCTCATTATTCATTTTATAATTGAAAAAAAGATCTTAGGGGAAGTCGTTTTCAGGACGATGCACTATGGAATATGATAGAACAAACGATGATCATAAATCAATTTCGTAGATATAGTGAAAGTGCTGCTTATTTCATTTTATCGTAAAGTTAAAATGTCG
>JAHWXV010238532.1:0-12493 GCA_024586415.1 Phrixothrix hirtus | reverse complement strand
AACTTAAAGGTGAATATTTTGAAAAACAATAAAACAGTTTGTTCCAAAAAAATTGTTTTCTTTCCTAGTTTTTGTAACTACTTAAAAGGCAGCCCTCGTATTAGGCACCTTATTAATTTAAGGTTAGGTAGCATATGCTGACCAAACACAAGAGAACATTTTATGCTGACAAAATTATGCAACAGTTGAAAGTCAGTACTTGCTCAGCGCACTCGTTTAGGGCACCGTTGTCACTCAACTCTCTCAACGGTTGCCAACAGTTGTATTCCCTAAACGCGCCCAATAAACAAATGCCACAACGGAAACGGTTGCAGTTATGGCGTAATTGTAGAAAGGTGTAAAGTTAAATATGCTTAAAATAAATTAATTATAATTTTTATGGACCTTGGATGCTTTTTTAAATGGACCTTATTTCTTCCTACAAATTTTTGCCTGGCATGGTCATTAATGATAATTACATCCTAATTAAGATTCACAAAATTAAAGAAAATTATATTAGTTTTTTGCTTAGTCTAAAAATCTTTAATATATAATATTTATATACTGATGTTCACGCAGATTTACAACATAAATGTATGGAGTGAAATTAGAGAAGACTACAATAGACTATGTAAATTAACCAGAAGTTTAGATGAAGCATTATCTTATATAATAATATCCTCGTTTTCTGGTAATTTATTTTTCATACTGGTCCAACTCTTTATCAGTTTACGGTAAAATTGATAGTAATTTTGTTGATAAATTGTAAAAATTGTTTTCATTACAGGCCAATGAAAGATGCTTCAGAAAAAATGTACTTCGTTTTTCCATTTGCTTTTCTAATTTTAAGGACGGTATGTGTTTCGCTATATGGTGCATGGATATATGACGAAAGTAAGGAGCCGATGGCAATACTAAACTCAGTTTCTTCTAGCGTATATAATATCGAGGTAACTTGCTTTAAAATAATAAATCATTTTGATTCCCAAATATTGTACTCATATTTCCGCAAACGACCTTGGATTTTATTTGTCCAAAAATCAGCAGTTCTGTCACGCAACAGAGATCTTACATGAGCGGTGGGATAAGCAGGAGCATGAGTACTAACACGCTGAAGACAAACAACGGTTCAAGAATGCCAGATAGGTATATACAACATCGAGGTAACTTATGGCATAATAATGACAAGGGCAAACTGTGGTTCTCCTTATAACTTTATATTGTGAATGGTTAATATTTTGTATGTCCGGGTTACCGGATCTTAGAGCTGCTTAGAAAATCGCAACTATAATAATTCTAGTTGCGGCTATAAGTAAAAATACAGCAGTAGTTCACGAAACAACAGTGCCGCGTTTTCTAAACTAGGAAGGACAGTCGTATATTAATCGTTATCAAAATTTTCTTCCTCTAATTTAGAACGACACACATACAGGAGTTAGTATGCATCAGTACAGAAAGAACTATAAAGTTAAGGCGCCGTTCGTTCAAGAACAACAACGTTTGTCACATCATGGATCTTCTACCTTTGCTATGCTTAGTATCGGTTTCGAATATAGCTCTACTAAATAAATAAATTAAGAAGATTCGAATTCGCAAACAATAACATTTATTTCGTTGGCGAACTCAATAATCAATCGGCATAATAATTAACACAATATATAGCGATAATGTTAAATTTTTATCCCTGTAGGTATGTGTGCATCAAGCAAATATTATTGAAGGTTATTTTTTTGAGGTATTAAAGCTAACCATTTTATGTTTCTAGAACTCTGCCAGCAAGCGTAATGACAACCATTCTTTAATTAAATTTTATCAAACAAAAGGTTAATGGCAATGCTTTTTTCCGGGATTAAAGTTAACTGTTATAATTTTTTATACTTCAGAGTCGAGACGGTAACATCGTCCTAGTATTAACCTAAATTCGACAATTTTACTGCTTTATTTGCAATAATTCTTATTACCGTGTTACATAATACTATTGGCTTAGTGAATTAAGCAGCCAATTTGAAAAAAAGACTGAAGGTCAATTAACATAATTATTTTTATTGAGAAGGGTTTATGCATACATGTATAAAAAAATCAAGTACTAATCTGTTAACTGTTACCTACTTAATAATATAAGATACCAAAATATTATTATTTTATGTCTTAATCTGACGTTAAAATAAAAAAAGAGAAGGTAGAAGGTCAATTATCTTAAATTAACAAGTTTACCGAAATCAACTTAATACAAGAATGCTTATAAAGTTATAAAACGTATGTCTGAGTAATATGTTACAACATAATGTAGGTGACAACAGCGAATTGCGGCTGTTTCAGATACGTTGAGCACCTATGACAATCAAGTTAGAGGTCATCCTCACAGATTATGAATTTGAAAATAGCGTTCAAATGCTTCGTATAAAATTAAAATATGAAATTGCATGATGTCCGAAGGTTATTGACAAAATAAATAACAGATATAAACACAGTTCATGGTAACAATGCTCTCTAGGTGACATGCGTAAATTAGCGTTATAGTAAGAAAGGATTACGAATTTGTTTCGACATTTTCTCGTAGATTCGATCGCAGTTAGCGGCGGAGTCTATGGAGTTGTACATAAAGGGATACGTATCCATAAGATAGCAATCCAGTCCTTCTTGTCTGGTAAAAACGAGTGTCCTCCGGGTCAACTGATAAAATTCAAAGCGCGATTAGCGATTGCACTAAATACAAAGTTAAATAATACATACCCGTTACAAAAAGCGCGACGGTAGAAGAAGAAACGCCTAACATAGAAGTATTACTTAGCTTTCTAACCAAACCTATTAAGGACGTCCATGCGATCGAAAACCAACAAACAAGTTGGGATATAAGACTTATTTATCGACGTGACCGTGAAATTTTGACAAACATTAATTCGAGTTGGAAAATGCTAGGTTGCCGCACTTCTTAAAAAATAAATTTAATCCTACAGATTCTCGTAAAATCAAGTTAATTATTCCATTAGATTACGTATAAACTCAACGAACTAAGCCAAATAGGCTTTATTAATTCTTGAATACATTATTCAATTTAAATTTTAATCCTCTATAAATTTTATATTGCACGGATATGATGCCCGCACAAATAACACATGTTTCTAATTTATTCTAAAGGTGTATTCTGCTAAATTAAACCGTGACAACGGTTCAAACAGATTTTTACTACCAATAACAACAAATTACAGAAGTTTGATATTTTTAAGAAATTTAAATAATTATACATACAAAACATGGCTTTATTTGTTTAGAATACGCGTCTAAAGTCCCTTTCACCTCTCCGTAATTTTTAAATTAATTCAGTTTAAGAGTACGGGCAAATTCGTGATCAAATCTTACAACATGAACAATTTTTTAAAGATAAATAGCATCTAGGAAATTCAAATTACAAGGGTTCATGTTACATCTCATTTGAAAGGTATTTTAATACTCTACACATTTCTCTTAAAAAATTGAAAATCCAATTATCCGTTGAGTTTCTAATGAATAATACATCAAATCTAATTCCTTTCGCAGTTATTTTTTAAAAATAAATTATTTGACGATGTTGTTTTTGTCGAACATCACTTTTAACAGTCAATTATTCAATTTGCAGTAGTTTCTTGTCAGATTATTATCAGCGTTATCAATTTAATCTTCGGTTTTTGTTGTTATTGGTACGCGTTTTATTTGTTCGTTCCTTTTGTGACTGAAACTATAGGATGCAGAAGTTCCCTTGACCCTCGTGGACTATAAGTGTCAACATACAATCTGGAGGATTTCCACCGCTAACGGAACCTGCGATTTTACTTCCTTATCCGGGAAGGCATGTTCTTAAATTTTCCTTCGCTGGAAAATGTATCGATCTCCTCGATCGGGTTTCAACCCGCGACCGTTGGATCCACTACACCAATCAGAGCCGGCTAGTTCGTCATTTACAATTTATGCAAAAAAGTTACAAGTCTTTTTTAATATCACAAGTCTTATCATTAGACAGAATTAATCTTTAACGAGAGGCATCCTGAACGTCCGATTTGCAGCAAATATTTGAGAAAGTTGATTTCCAAGTTCTTAAAAACTGGTTTGTAACGTTTCGTTTTTCTCTACTTGTGTCGAGGGAGAAAATTATTTATATTTAGCTTCGATAGACTACAGTTGTGAAGGCCGGGTTCTTCCTTTACAGGACTTCTCATTTCATAAGACATGTATTATAAATAAAAGCAAAGAAATGGTTATTTACAGATGGAAAAGTATTTACAGTGTGAATAGTTTGAAATAACTATACAAAATAATGGTGGGACATTCAAAACAATTAACTACGCGTTCTCTAGCGCTAAAATAATCACGGCGGTTTCAAAAAAATTAAATAAACGCTCTAGAATACCATAATTAATATATACACAACGAAGCAATCATTAGTTATTCTATAACGACAGTAATTAAATATTGAGTTTGACTAGTGAAGTTCAAACAGTGATTGTATTTAATTATTATTGACAGCAAATAGTTTGTTTCGGCTAGCATTAGCTTTTAAACAACGGACGGATGACAAAGTTACATTAATGTCGATGAAATTAATTAAATAGCGCTTCTCATAAGAGGGCTTCAACCAAAAATAATTAATTTATACAGGCCTTTAGCGACCGTTAGGATGCACTTGGAAATTGTCATATCAATGCTGTTGGGAGATATACACAAAACAGTAATAGTTGACCTGGAGGATTTGTTGTACTCCTGATACAACAATCCTTTGCAGTCTAGATATCTTTCAACGCAACTTCCTGTTACCCTCGCAACTAGCGGAAGCGTTTACAAGCATCCCCTGCGGGTCTGTCAGGTTCTTTCGTCAAGTCCCACGGGTAACTGTGACGCCTGAACAAGGCAGGCAACGTGTAGCTTACGACGGCGGTTTCTACGGGCCTTCAGCTTCACCGTTACCCTCGCAACTGTTTAACTGGAGAGTCATGATTAACCTTCGGTGACGATCTCGGCTACCCGGGAACCTAGGTCTCGTCAGCGATAGCAAGAAGGTTTTACAACTTCCAAGCGTAAACTAAGTTCACCGGCTCAATTATGTATTGTAAATCATAGGTTGATTCATAAAGAGGGCCCAGATAGGAGAGCGTGATTCAGGTTTATCGTGTCGCGCTCGGATCTAGAGCGTCGCTTCGATGCGCCAGGCGGAGTATCTCGCCTCGTGATCAAATGTGAAGTGAATCAGTTTGAGGTTGACACCAGAATGTGTCTAGCTCACTCCGCGGTTGAAAGCGAAGTCCTGTAAACGTACTTGCGTCACCCTTTATATACTGCTTTGATACGTGGTATCTTTATTTCACTCACGTACTTTGTTTTCTATTTCATTCTTACGCTTTACGGTCACTCTAGTTGAAATTTGCTACATGTTCATATTTGAAATGGCGACGTCTTATTTGTTATATACTTATTCTAACTAAATACATTATTAGTAGTTTGTCTAATTTTTAATTAGGTAAACTCCTAGGTTTACAAACATTTATATCTATAATTAATTATTTTAATTATTGAATGTTTCCCGCACTTCGCGATTTCTTAAAGTCTTTTACATTGTCATTTTAGTTAAATTAATAGTAACATTATAACATTGAAACTCGCGAAAAACTGTATCAGTTTTTATAATCGTGATTTCGATGTTATAAAGGTATTTTTACGGTTGGCCATAATGATGAAATAACGAACAAAGTATCGCTTCCAGAGAATAAAGAAATTGATATTGTAGCGGAAATGGTGACGAATCCTATACTATCCACGTCCCAGGTTGCCTTATTACATGATATATGCCCAGAATCTGTTGAAAGAGTCCTCAAAAAAACAATTTTATCCCTACATGATAAAAATAGTGCATGAGTTAATGGAAGACGATCAAGACAGAAGAGCGGTGTTTTGGGAGATAATGAATAAAAGAATATCCACGTATGCTAATTTACGTGAAGACTGTTTGCTTCAGTGATGGATACACATTTTTCTCAATGAAATTGTGAATAAACAGAATGTTAAATATTTGAACAAATCAGCATCGGTTTATTATAAGGAAACACACGCCATTTTCTACGAAGTTCAATGTTTGGGAAATCACACCATAGAATCGTTTTTCATTGAACGAAACCTGACTGGGTCATTATATCTTGCAATGTAGGAGAATGTTATCGACCATGCAATAACTCAAACAATGGAAGCTAATATCTTGTAATTTCTAGGGATGGAATTAACCTTCCAGCAGGATGGCGTCCCTGCACATTATTTCAGACAAGTTGTATCCCGATAGGTGGATCGAGCGACGTAGCCCAATTAAGTAGGTTGACGCCCCTTTTCTTGTGGGGTTATCTCAAATTCAAAATTTTATTATATAACCTAAGCTTTTTGGATTGGAGGCAAGGAATAATTGACGAATTTTCATCGATCACTTCCACAGTGTACGCCTGAAGATTTCCAACAGATTGTTTTATTGCTAGAATATACAAGCAGAACATTTTCTGCCAAATTACTTTTTTGTTTCGTAAAAATGTTGTGAGATTGTGTTTTAGGGTTTTTTAGTATGTGCATAAACCGGTGGATAACTAGAGAAGTGATTATTGGATTTTCAATCTCTCAAAAGAAATTTGTAGGGTATTAAAATACATATTAACTGAGATACAACTGGACAGCCCCTTGTAATTTAAAAAATGAGTAGATAGTGCCCGTGGTGCCATCTTTAAATTTCCAAAAACTAATTTATCTTGTGGTATGTATGTACGCATGTATGTTGTCCAGACTCTTAAACTTGATATGTCCAAAAGTTAAGCAGATGGGGAGGCGTTTGACGCTCACTGTATAAATAAATAATATTATTTTTGAAATGAAACCAAAAATGTAAAAGTTCAACTAGGCGTTTTTGGTTGCAAATGGTGCCTATAAAACAGCTAATAGTAGACTGAATGAGAAGGTTCCCCAAGTATTTCCTTCAATTTTGATGAAACTTGTGCATGTTGTAGACAATTACAATATAAGAGTTTTATATTTTTTATATCGGCGGTAAGTCTCTCTTGTTTGTTTTGTGGCTAAGACTTTGGGATGTGGAAATTTTCTTGGTCCTCTTAGACTAGAACTGTTACAACGATTACGCTATGCCTACTAGAATTTTGTTGAATTCGGAGGAGTTCCACCGCCAGTAGGGATTTTTAACATGCCAAACATCACATTAACACGGGACCTACGATTTTACTTCCTTATCCGAAAAGAATGCATTTTTTAAAATTTTTCTCCGGGTTTGAACCCGCGTCCTGTGGCTGTAGAAGCAAACATGCTAATCACTAGACTAGTAGAGACCGGGTAAATGTGGGTTACTAGACAATTTCATACACAAACAATAGTCCCAGTTGTATGGAACAAACGTCAAAATATTTACTTGCATACAAAGCGAACACATATTTCCTTGAATGTTTATATCTTACTTTGAGAATGCAAATTGTTATATTTAGGGATTACTTTTACCCCCTAAAATCGAATTACGAGCGATAAAAAATGTGGGTGTTTTAAATCTCAATTGTCTCAACATGTCAGCATTCGTTAAATTTGGAGGGGGCACTTGAGATATCTTCCTTGGAAGTCAGCAGAATTTAAGGAGATGAATATATATTTACCAAATGTGGTGATTTCAAAACAGAAGTATAAGTGAAAATAATCCAATGGCCAAGGATAAAGTTGGCCTTGAAATTTTCTAAATCAAAATATAATCGATTTCAAACAAAAACACTGTGCTACGGTCTATCTGGCGGTAAAACATAAGATGCTATAAAGCTGGGACACCTTTCCAAGGCTGCCAGCTTAGTGCCGCAGGGATGACTCGATTATTACAGTATCATGACCGGTACTTACAGAGAAAGGTTGAGTTGTAGTGTTAAAGATAGTTTATAAGATACACCACTAGCTAGGGTATGCTTTGATGACTAAGGGAATGGAAGACTTGTAACCTAGAATGAGTTCCAGCGAATAGGTGATGGTGGTTTCTAAAATTGAATGCGAAACAGGAGCCGTCAAGTGAGTACTTACGCAGAAACTACCACAGTGAAGTAATGTTTAGAATTATGACGTTTTTACAATTAAGCGGGGTTTTGGGTGATCTAAATCTTAACGATTTAGGAGGCGGTAATTGCGACGCCTCTATAAAAGAATACTTGGATACAATATTTATTTATTTATTTCAAATATCAATTGGGGCGTTTCCGAAAACTATTTACTTGCATAACACTTAATTTGCCTCTTGAATCTAAATATTACGTTCTTATTATAAAGAACAAAATCCAGAATCGAATAACTATAAACGTCACAACTACGGGATAAGCAACGAAAATAAGGTTTACTTCACGGACCGTATTAAATTTTATGTACGCTTGATTTTCAGGAAAATTATGATCCAAACGTGAAGTTAATAAGACATCAAATATACGGCGTGTTAGTTAACGAACGATGCGGTCTTACAACTTGGGCATGGCTGATAGCTC
The DNA here is from genome assembly GCA_024586415.1 of Phrixothrix hirtus. Taxonomy (NCBI): domain Eukaryota; kingdom Metazoa; phylum Arthropoda; class Insecta; order Coleoptera; family Phengodidae; genus Phrixothrix; species Phrixothrix hirtus. The sequence continues at coordinate 3,998 of JAHWXV010238532.1, read as the reverse complement.
CAATGGAACAATATTACTTATATTCTTGTACCACTGCAATTATCAACCATGCTCAAACGTTCTGGTAACGTTTCAATATTAAGCAGGTAACCTTCTTCATGTGAATTCAGTCGTCATCAAATTACGTTTTTTCTAAATAAATAGATGTTAAGTTAATCCATAAAATTAAATAAATAAATTCTTAGACCAAAAAGAAAAAATTTGTATTTTTGTTGCAGATAAAACGCTTTATCGAACAAATAAAGTATGATACTGTAGCGCTTTCTGGTAAACAATTTTTTTATGTTACAAGAGGATTGATATTACATGTAAGTAGAATCGTTATATTTTTTCAATTTCATTTTACCTTATTTTAGATGGCTGGAGCTATAATAACATACGAATTAGTTTTAATACAATTTAGTGAAAAGGTTCCCCAAGAGGAATCGAAATGGAAAAATTAGCAATTTACTGTGAGATTCTATAGTGTTGTAATGTAAATTAGAGTTGCTCATCTTTTCAAAGATATAGAACAATTTGAAAATTTAGCGTACGGGTCTTATAAATCACTTTGATGTTCAAATTCAGAAATAATGAAATTGCACTTTAGAAAATTGTTCTTTATCCTATATTAGGTAAAAGTCCTATTTTCACGCCCATACAACGATCCAAAAAAACACTTGCAAGGTTACCCGCGAAAATTTCTTTAACTCGGTCAGACGTAAAAATAAATCATTTTACATCCTCGTCAACGCAGTTGGCATTCGAATTATTTATTATTTAACCTCAAACAAGTAATAGTGAAGGTAATTGTAAAAAAATTTTTTGTGTAGAATTTTTTCCCTTATGTACGATTCGGTTAGGCCTCATCTGCAATGTCTTATATTATCTTGGAAAAATTCACCTAACCGCCTAAGTACACACGTTACTGTTGAATTCGTATTCCAAATCATTAATGGGCTGATTTTTACGTTACTTTCACCAAGCATAAATCCCTGAAACCTTAAAAGATCGCCTGTCACGCGTCAAAAGGAATTTAATATACAAGCGACGCTAAATAGGGTAAACGAAGGTCGACCTGTTAGTCAGTGAAGTATGGCGTAAATAAAGAAGCTGACGACGTTCGAAGTAAAATTTTAACGTCACCTATCGTCAGGCCAAAATCCATATAACTTGAAACTGCTGTATTTTTCTTTTACATCCCTTATTTTAAACATTTAGTCAATATGGCTATATGAGTGTACATGGTAAATAAAGTGGGTACCAAAGTTGCTCTTCTAGCTGCTTAAGGCATGTTCTCGGCTAGCATCTTTATTGCTTTATGGGGGCGTTGCGCCAAGCGTTGCTTCATATTCTTCCTTCTTAAAGCGGCTCTCTCTATTAAGTCGATTGCGCCAAGATCGCGGAGTTAGCGGGGAGTGCCCGTTATGGTTCTTAAAATTTTTGTCGGTGTTGACGTGACAATTCTCTCTGTCACAGGGGTGCTTTTGGTCCATATTTCTTCACCATAAGTGAAGCTGGGGATTATGATGCTGTCAACTATCTTAATTTTTATAGATAGAGGTAGAGGACTGAAGCCAAATTGCACCCTGGGCAAGATAACCTTTTGTTCCATATGGGCTTGGAGTCTTTTATTGATGATTTTCTCGTAGATCTTGGCCAGGCAGCTTAAAGCTTATAGGTCCTCTATTCTCTGGGAAAGCAGTGTTTTTGTCCCTTTTGGATATCGTTATGACTAACGCCAGTTTCCAATGAATTGGGTTATACCTTAATTGAAAGGTCCTGTTCATGATATTACTGAGCTCCTGTAGCGGTTGATCCGTCACCACCTTGTGGAGGGATACCGTCATAGCGGGGGGCTTTCTTGGAGCCCATAGTTTTGATAATGGTTCTTACTTCTTCCAGATCTGTATGTATGGGTTTGTCGATATTAGCTTCTTGCACGCTTTTGTTGGCCTCTTTAATGCATGAATGAAGATGTCCATTTATTGGTAAGGTGTTTTTGCATTGCAACATCATGGAGTCAGCGATGATTTCTGCTCTTGCTTGTCGTCAAAGATCAATGCTCCTTTGTGTAGGATCGGGGAATTGGCATCCTTATCCTTTTTTAATGTTCTCAGTAGCCGCCATAACTGCGGGTTTTCATTATTGGCAACCTAGTCAATGACAGCATGCCAGTCTCGGTTCTTTTTCTCCTCCAGCATATCGACCTTTTTTTGAAGCAAAGTAAAAGTTGTTCTATCCCGCGAGTGTCTGGTACGTGCCCATTTCTTCCTTGTCTCATTTTTGTTTTTAATAAGTGCTTTTTCTGTAGCATTAAGGCCCTATATGTGTCCTCTGTTAGTGTTGCGAATGGACTGGCAGTCTTTCAGAGTATGATTGATGGTCTCCGTTCGACGGTGCACTGCAGCCTCAACGTCGACTTGAGTGATTAATTGAGACGTTGGCTCATAATTGGACATTTGGTATGCGAATTTTTGCCAATTCGTTTTAATTAGTGGAGCTGCTTTAATGGGTGCAGGTTGAACTCCTATTCTCAGTACAATTGGAAAATGATCCGACGCAAGGGTGTGAATAGTAGTTGCTTTTGCGTTACTGGCAATTCCTTGGGCTATGAAAAGTCCAGAATATCTCCCCTCTTCCCCGCGGGTATATTTGTTGCATCTTGTGGTCTATATGCCTTAGCTTTATTTTCTAAAATAGCCGCTGCCAGCTTGCGTCCATTGGCGTTTGTTATCCTGCTGCCCCATAGGTCGTGTTTGGCATTAAAGTCACCTACAGTTATGGACGGAGACAGGTTGAGAATGATTTTCAAGTCTGATTGGATGAGGGCCTTGGATGGGGGGTTGTACACTGAAATGAAGTGTATTGGCTTACCCAAAACCTTGGTTATGATGCCCACCGCTTCAAGATAGTTTGACAGTGGATCTGGAGCTTTAGTTTGGCAAATGTTGGTTCTTGCCAGAATAGCTACACCACCTCCTGGTCTACCGCTTATGTCCTTTCGGTATGTATTATATCCTGCTATTCTGAAGGTGTCCTCTGCCTTCAAATGAGTTTCTGAGAGGAGTTCTAAGGAGATCTCGTTGGATTTCAGATAGACCTCAAGTTCAAGTCGGTGTTTCTTCGCCCCGATAGCGTTCCAGGTTACTATTTTTAGCGGTTTAAAATCCATTCTCGGCTTTGTTTAGAATGGCAGGCAGCATTTCGGAAAGGAATTTTTCAAGTACTCCTTTGATTGTCTTTGAGAGTGTGTCCGACCCTTCTTCCGACGTGAGGTGCAGATTTTCCGATTTAGCCATCGTGGCATATGTTATCCCTTGTTGGACTTCTACATTTTGTATTTGTCTAACTTTATCTTGTTTTAGTTTAGTTTTAATGATTTCGAGATTTTTGGGACATGATCCATTACTTGCCGGATGGTCTCCGCCGCAGTTTGAGAATTTGGCTGGTGTGTCTTTTGATTTTTTGCACGTAAAGGAAGGGTGCTCCTCTGCGCACTTGACACAGCGATAGGCTGCCGAACATCTATGAGACGTGGCCAAACAATTGGCAGCGGAAGCACTGTGATTGGCTGATAGGGCGTCGCTTGGCTTCAGTGGTAATGCGGGTGTGCATTACTTCTTTTAATTGGAAGATCTGTTTGCCTAGATCTGTCTTGACTGTGTTAACCAAAGCCAATGTAAATTTCTTATATTTGTTGCCCATCCTGTGAACCGAGTTGAATGGTAAACCTTTTTCTTTTAAGTCATTTTCAACGTCTTCTATGTCTATCGATTCTGGTATTCCTATAAGGACAATTTTTAATTCTTTCTCCTCCGGGAGTTGATACGTATGGTAGGGCTCCTCCATTCTGTCCATTATTCTCCTAAACTTAATGAAGTTTTCCGGGTTGTTAGTAAATACTTTGATTCCCTCCTGGTGATTAAGGGCTTTAGTAATTTCCACATTGTTATCTTGTGCCACTTCCTTGATACGCTTGTAATTCTCCTTGGTTCTGATGACAATAGGGGGGGGGG
>JAHWXV010238523.1:0-10429 GCA_024586415.1 Phrixothrix hirtus | reverse complement strand
TAAACTGACAGATTTCATTTTTAGACTGTTAAGATTCACATTTTAGCAGGAACCAGAGACGGGAGCTGCATAGGGAATAGATAAAGTGTAAAATTTATAAACCTTAAACGTATGTGCGAGTTTCAGGCGTATTACAATAAATACTACTAAGTGAATTTCGGCGTGAAACACCTTTCAATTGAAGTTACTAAATTATCAAATTACTTAACGTCTATTTCAAATGGGATAAAGGATTAAACATGCAAGACATACGAATGTACAGGATGATTCAAAAGGTGTTAACAATAATCTAGGGCTCATTAGGCAAGGGTTACTGAGATAATGAGAAAAAACTGTTTATTTATAACTGCAAATTACGACTATTTGCCGGGAAAAATATCAACGAGCACATTCTGTCAAACAATTTATTCGTGAGTAGTAAGTTTTCTTATCTTCACGATTTGTGTCAGTTTAGTGTACTAGTAATTATTATTATCAATAGTAATATGGAGCTCCTATTCATATGCATGTGCTGTAACAACTTGATTGAATAGCGAATACTCTCAGCGATGGATTGGGTGAAGAGGTCCAGTTCAATGGCCAGCTCGTTCACCAGACTTGAGTCCGCTAGACTTTTATCTATGGGGTTGTCTGCAAGAAAAAAGTCTACTTTATTCCAATTCCAAGCTGCTGCAGAAATTCGTCAACGGCCCAAGCAATTGCGCAGTACACAGAATTCACTTGTTCGTCGTTGTGAAGCATGCGTACAACTTAACGGCAACTAATTTAAACAATTATTGTGATTTTTATTTGTTTCTTATTGTTTTCTGTTAGCAAGTTATTTTTAAGATGTCGTTTACTAAATAAACAGTTTTTCTTCATTATCTCAGTAACCCTTAAAAATCGAATATGAGTATATTATATTTTTTTACTTCAAATGAAATGCCTAATGAGGTCCTCGAGTTATGTCCACACCTTTTGAATCACCCGATATGACGAAGCCGTTTGCGACAGTGATCACCATTTCATAGAAGTCGAAATTACCTTTCTACTGGATAAACTCCATGAACAAAAGAAGATAATGAAAAAGCTTAGTTCAACACAGTGTAAGAGAACTATTTAGAAATTAGAGGCTAAACAATATAATAATAACGAGGAACACTACCGACGCATAAAAATACGTATTGTTAAAGCAACAAAAGAATGAGCAAAATAATCCTTGGGATAACAAATAACATCAAAAAGAAACGAACATACATGTGGAATGAAAAAATAGAACGAAAAATAGCAGACAAAACAGAAAAACATGAAAAGTTCTCAAATACAAAAGGCAACGCTGACGAGATATAAAGAGGCCCAAGCAAAAGTTCAAAAAATAATTTTTCAAAAAAAAAAACGAAGCCTACTAACAAAAGTGTAAAGAATTAAATACATATGTAGCAGGAAGAAAAAGTACTGAAAGATGGAAGTCGTTACTAGCTATAACAACAATCACGCCGAAACAATGGAATGAATACTTTCGAAGACTTTTAAATGAAAACAAACCAGAGTCCAAAAACAGTAACAAAAATCAAAATAGAAGCAACTCAGTCTCTCTATTACAAGTAGAGGCAAGAGAAGTGAAATAAATTTGTAAATAATTCATAAATAACAAAAATCCGGTCCAGGAAACATTCATCTGAGATAATAAAATCCGGTACCGAAAAATTATATGAAAGCCTAGCCAAACTCTTTGAGAAATTCCTCAATAAAATAGAAATTCCAAAAAAAAAAGTAAGTCGAGGCGATTTATCTCACATTACAACAGTAAACGCAGTTACAAGTTCAGTCAGTAGTATACAGGAAGGAACAAAAGTCAGTGTACAAATTTGCAAAAGTGAAAACAATAAAAACACAATATCAGATAATGCTAATTTTATTTGATTATACGGCAAAAATGTTTACAATAAATGTTCTAAATCAGCACCTTGCATCTCTATACACTTTATATAACGCTTTTCAGTAGATTTAACAATGCGGTAGAACAATGCGCGATCCTCATTGATGATATCGAACTCCATGATGATTTAATGTTTAAGATCATCGAAGTTTCTGATGGAATGCGCATAAACCCGGTTCTTAATCATACCCCAGACTGCAAAATCCATCAATGTGAGGTCTGGTGATCTTGGGGAATAAGCGGTACCGCCACCTCTACCGATCCAATCCGGGAAGTGATCGTTGAGATAATTGCGAACTTCCAAATTGAAATGCGCTGGAGCACCATCCTGCTGTAAAATTATATCTCGACCATCAAATCGTTCATCTTCGTCCAAGGTCGCTCTCAATGTAGGATTCCGCATTGACGGTTTCATCAAAAAATACGGTCCGATAACAGAAAATTAACTCTTTTTCAAGTATCAAATGAGGATTAGCATCAGCCCAATAAACTCAGATGTGCCTATTTACTCTGCCATTGACCTTAAATTGTGCCTCATCATTCCACAAAATGTTTTTCGCAAACAAAGGATCGACTTCCTTCATAATTAGGTACCACTCACAAAACTGTACGCGCTGTGTATGGTCGGGTGCGCGTAGCTCTTGCAGTTACTGTGGCCGATAAACCTTTAAATCAATGTCTTTCATGATACGACGAAGTGAACGAGATGGTATATCAAGCTCTAGCGACGTTCGTTTGGTAGACTGGAGCGGATTTTCAACGTATGCTTGAGAAACTATTACCATATTTTGTTGTGTACGTGCAATTCACGGATGCAGGGCGCGTGGCGCATCCGCAATCCTTCCCGTTTCTTCAAACTTTTTGGCCAATTTTAATAAGTAATTACGATGTGGGAAACGTACACCGGGATACGCTTCGGAATAAACTTCTTAGATAGCCGCATAATCACGATCAAAACGATAAAACTGTTTCAACAAAAAGAGATCCTGAGCGAGTGTAAACTTAATTTGCACGTTTCTCTCCATCACACACGAAAACAACGACCGAAACTCAATACAATGTCACTGAATAAAATTCACCAGGTCTGCTCGCATACTAGCTTTTATCCAACCGGTTTATAGGGGAGTGAGAGTGGTAGAACTAGCGCAAGCACCATTTACGAGGTTGGACACTGACTTTTGCCCTCCCTCTTATATGGAAAATTAATCAAAAAATAGAATAGGAAGCTAAAGTGAATACTATGTTCAGGGTGAAAAGATCAACAGTCTACCGTCTCTGTGGAATATAATTCCACAAAATAAATTATGGGAAGCATTATAGACCACAACTATAAATACAAATTTATTAAAAGCGCGAGGGTAAGTATTAAGATTGGAATCGATTCTCTTACACGGTTTAAAAATCAATAAAAGCCTCAAATAAAGTTGCCGTTTTTCCCTGACGCTGGTGAAGGTTTGCCTCGAACAGACCTTAAAACTCTGGAAACTCAAATGCAAAAATATGGAAATACCGAACAAGAATACAATAAGTATACACACTATCATTTGCAGACGTCCCAGTATTACTACCAAAATTAATCGAAGAAATCAACACACATGTGTATGGACGGGAAACAGCAAGACTTCATATTATATTATGGAAATCTAATTCGACACTGGGGCAGGCATGTATAGGTATGTATATCACAAAATACGGGGTTTTAGAAAAAGTAGTCGAAGAAAGAAACAACTAAGGGAGGAAAGCCGTCACACTTTACCACACTATACCGTGGGACCAAATAACATTAAATACTGACATTCACAAAAAATAACACCATTGTCAAGAGTATAATCACATATAGCAGCGAAGTGTGACATCTATAAGAGAGACGGTCTGACGAAAAACCTAGTTGTAAGAGAGGCCAAAACATTAAAATAAGAGAAATTATGAGAACACGTCATACAACAGAAGATATCGGAACCCAGCAGTTCAGATGATATGTGCATGTTCAAAAAGTGCCCGAAGATCAACTCACATAGGAATATTCGAGTAATTTAACTGGCCAAAAATATATGAAATAAAAAACTATTTAAAAGTGATTTGAAAATTATTACAAATTGTCTTGAAAAATGCTAAAAATTGCATATTTTATAATATACATATGTACTAATAGTAACATTTAAAAATTTTAGTTTTGGCTGCAGCAGAAATTTGATTTACACAAATAGAGGAAAAGCCAAGCAAGTTCATCAGGTTGAAGTAAATCTAGGGGTTCCCTTATTTCTGGGCTGAGTTATAATTTCAGTCAAAAGAGAATCAGAGCTTAAAAGTAATATATTGAGGAAAAATTTCTAGCAAAATTTTGTCTGCATAGTCGAAAATATTTATTTCTGGTTTCTAACGCTTCTTCAGACATCTGCCCTGTTTGATTACCTCAGCATCATGTATAAGAATTTTGTGTAAAGTTGGAGTCATGGGATGCCATAAATACAATTACACATATAGTTTTTTAGTACGAATTGCGTAATCAGCAAACCTCGGCACGTTAATTTTATGCCCACTTTAAATTACCCCAAAGATTTAAACCGATAAATAAGACTAGAAGCGAGCCCTGTGACCCTTGCGGAAACTTTAAAATCGGTAAAAAATTTACGGCTTGTGTTTCCATCGTTGGTAGTTCCATAGTATTTTAGAATATGCATGAGCAAACCCAAGGTTAGTTTGAACTCCTGAATCTGAAATTTTTTTCTGTTTGACAATTTCTTTTCGTTATCGTCTAGTAATCTCCACCTCTGGATTAGTAACTTATAAGACAGATGCCAAAGGCTCTTACACATCCTTATTCTGACATGAAGATGGATAACGCAATTTCAAAGTATCTGGATCTGCAGTTTTAATATTTTTAGGATTACTAAATTCCTAAGAAATTGCCGCGCATGTATAACATTTAATGATATATGTAGTTTGAGAAGCAGCATTAGAGACATTTCCGTCTACCATTGTTAACAGCATTACATGTTTGATTATATTTCTGCCTTGCATATTAACTACCGTAGAATTTAGAGAATCAATAGCAGAGTTTGTGTAAGTTTTTTTTAACTTCCTTTCATTCCATGTTGAGGACCGACGTGGTCCTATACAAGTGTTCGTAATTAGCACCCTCCACTTAAAGGGAGTGGAGGAGGGTGGCCCCTAGGTGGCTCTGCGCCATAGTCTTAGTTTGTACGATGCTTTTGTATTAGGCCTGGTAGTATTTTTCTTAATACCATTTCTATCACTTCTTCCAATTCGTTTGGATTCCTTTCTCTTGGTTTGCCTTTTCATTTTTTGTGGCCGATTCGTATGTGATCCCTTCCTTTCGGGTTGAGTCGTTGGACCGTTGTCTCTTCTGATCATTTGTCCTTCTGTTTGGGTTGGTTGAGATTTCTAGGTATGATGTGGCACAACCTAGATGATCACCGAAGCAGTTACTGTATTTTGTACTGGAGTCCGATGGACGTTCGCATCTGGACGTTGAGTGTATACCCGCGCAAAGCATATATTTGTATGAGTCTTAGCATCTATACGACACGTGTCCGAAAGCCTGGCAGCGATAGCATTTTTCTTCACTTTTCTTCAGTGCTGACCCTAATCTGCAGGATTTGCTTTATTCCGGAGGTTTTCGGTTCATTTTCTTCATAATTTCTGATTATCAGAATCAGTGGTAGTTCTTTCTTTCTTCTTTCCAATCTTAGAATCGTGTTGAATTGGTATACCTGTATGATAAGGTCTACTTCTACCTCGTCAATCGAGATTAAGGTAGGAATTCGTCTTATGACAGTTCTGGTTTGTTTTTCTTCTTGAATTCGGAAGAAATGGCATGCTATCTTTCTCTACTCCAAGATTCTAAGTAAAATTTTGCATTCTTCATTGCTTTAGGTATAGATGCGCATGCCGTCCTTTATGTTTTATGCTTCTCTGAAAATAATGTTGATTTCTTTGGCAACTGCTTTTACCTCTTCGTAATTAGCTCTATTTAGGAAAATTATCGGTGGTCGTTTCGAGATGGAATGTTTTCCTCTGTCTTCCGGCTCTTTGCTTGGGGATTCTGCTGGTTTTGTTTGTTTGGCTCCTTTTCATGCTTCTGCTGTGGAATTTTGATCTGTTTTGGCGTGTTGGAGTTGGGTGTTCCCGCTTGTATAGCCAGTGTCGTCCTCTCCTATCCCTTACATTGGATCTTCTGGTGTTTCTGTGTTAGTTGTGCCTATTTTTCTTTTCTTTCTTTTTCTTGTTTTCTTGAGTTTGACTTGGAAGTGTTCCTCATTGGGTTCTTTCGATCTCTTTTCTTTATTTCCACTTTCCTCAAGATTACTTTCGTATATGGTCAACTCTTCTGTAAGTTTTCTTATGGATGCGTCGCCTTTTTCTATTATTGTTTTATATTCATTGATCTTCTCTAGGATCTTCTGAATTGCTTCTCTTCTTGATGTGTCATCACAGACCTCCATTTAACCTGTACTTGTTAGAGTGGGCGGCTTCAGGATTTCTGACTTCCATTTACTTGTAAAAGTCGGGTAAAACGTTTGGCTATCGTTCATGTTAATGTTCTCGACCTACCCACTCAAAGAGTGAGGGGCCTAAGGCTCATTAACAGAAACAAATGCACGAGGAGGATGAAGAAGAAGTACAACGTGTCTGTTTCTGTCGCCTGCTTTCCACCAGACGAATTTATGTAAGAAATTTCTTCTCTAGCTATATATGCTGATTCTTTCATAAATCTAATTCTAATTGGCTGGCAATAACGTGATAAAGAAGGAGTGGGATTTTTCCAAATAACTTGATTGTTAAACCTGGATATTAGCTCCAAAGGTATAGATCAACTTTGAAAAATGTTTGAATCCGAATCAGCATCATTCCGAAATTTTTGCTTGTATTGGGCTTGTATAAGCCATCACAATCCCACTTACATATCAGTCTCATCTTTATTTAGGGTTAGCAAAATATCTTTTAAAATAGGAAACAATTTTGTAATACCGACACCCATCAAACTTTGTAGTTCGGTCTCTGCACAAGTTTCAGTTACTCTATAAAATTCTTGGTCCGCAGTAAACTATAGCAAGGGTAAACCTTTTTGGTTGCATTCTTAATTATTTTATACTGTTTCCTAGAAAGGTGGGCTTCAACTTATATTAATAATGTTTTAATGTTGTTAAAAACTTTTGGAAAATGCTTTTTTGTATTGTAGGGTACGATCTGAAACTGTAGTAATTTCCTTCGGCAATTGAGCCTCGTGTCTTGTTCCTTCAGTACTTAACTGCATTTGGGCCGCATAGTTAAGTATTTCAAAATCAGTGTTAACTCAAATTTCTAATGTCTTTCTTCGCTTATCTCTTTCACTGGATTTTGTAAACGACTTTTCGGGTCTTCCAACTTGCGAAGCCACTATTGATCAAGGAAAAGTTCCATCCATTACGAATTTTTTTTTCAGAAAATCTTTTTCAGTTTTATGCGATTCAGACCACCCTTTTTTAAATTCAGTTTTTACGTGAAAAATTATGTTTAATTTCTCTTTTTTGATCTATTGAAAAATTATCATAATTTAAAACGTAATTTTGCACAAATTCAAGTTTTTCGGCGAAAGGTTGCAGCTTTCGTTGATTCGTAATATGAAACAATCTTTCAGATTGACCTGAAATATTAAAAAATGGAAAGAAATTATATTTATCAAAATCAAAGTAACATAGAGGCATTTTCTTAAAGTAGTGTTTAAACCTGCCGCTAATTTTTCAGGTTATTGAAGTTGAAATAACAGGTCTATCATATTACCAAACATGTTTATCGAGAAACACAGAAGTGCAAAAAAACCATTTTAAAATTTTAAAGTTGTAAGAAATGGCGTTAAAAAGGTTATTACATTTCGTTGCAGTTTCGATAACAATGATAAAACTCTAAACTGATTAACTCATAAGTATTTATTTATATCTACCTGGTTTTTCACAGCCTATAATTACTTTTATACAAAAAATGTTTACAGACAAAAATATTCTTCACAAGATGTATATGTTAGAGAACGCAATTATAAACTAATCGTATAGCATATTTTATACAATAAAATGTTAACTGATATATATTAAAAATTTCATAGAGGAACAAAAGATATTCATCGTTTAATTCTTTAATGTATTAGTTTGGTATTCTAACATATTATTTTCCGAAAAATTGACTTTTGAACAGCTAAATCACTCAAATACCCGCCAAAACAGATCCTCAAATAGACCCCGCATGGAAGACGGAAAAGAAAAATACCACAGCTTAGTTGGAGGAACGGACTGACGGAAATCAAAGGTAAGTTCATTCGGATTACAATGGTAAAGACAGATTTCATTTTCCATTTAATTCAAGTAGGAAAAGGGAAGAGATAAGAAAAATTAGCATACGTGTTCGAAATGACTGTCATTTTGCTCCAGACAATTATACAAACAATTTTGGAATTCGTGTTTGACAATTTATGGAATTTGAAGAGTTATACGGGCACATTCGTTAATTATCCTTTGGCTCAATTAATATATATCAGCTAGTTGGGTAGGAAGCGCAACAGATTTTAAATAACCCCACAGAAAATATTCCAGTGGACTTATATCTGATGATCTTGCTGGCGATTCCATGGAACCTCGTCGGCCTATCCACTGATTGGGATATTATCGGTCTAAATATTGTCTACCTCTTGTAAAATACGGAATAAGAAGGTAAGAGAAGTCTCAACACATAAACAGGTGTCCTAGACACCATAACTTCGGCGTAGATGTCAGCAATCCAAAATGTAGACAATATCAGGATCGAGAGCGAACCTTTGCCTCCAAACGAAGCATGACGGAAGAACTATATTCAGAGAAAACTTAAATAAATATCTACCTAGAAATGAAAGCTAATCTTATCTCGTTTTTTTAACGAGTTCTTATACCAATAGGATTTTCACACAAATTACTAGGTACATTAAGAAAAGATCTTTGTTCATTCAAAATCACCAACGAACTGAACGAAATTTATCTTTCAGAGGCTATCTACAAATGTGGACTATATGTTGATAGACCTACGACTCTTGGTTCCAACTAAAGCGGCATTATAAATTGTAATACGTTTCATAGTATGATTTTATATAAACCAGCGCTACGGCATAAAAATTACATATTTTTATTTAAATAAACAGAAAACCGGGATATAAATACGTTCATTTATTCGTTACCCTCAAATAATAAATTCCCAAAACCCTAAAATAATTCAATTTGGCGCATATATTGTAATAATTTCTGTACTAGGGTTAAGCAAATTCGTTCTTAAATTAAAGTCTATTAATCAAATATGCTGTGTGAATTTAGTTCTGTTCAACAAATTGATTTCGTTACTAGCTCTGGTAATTTAATTCGGGAATATTGTTAGTTGAATGTTCGTAGTCCTTATGAGATTGTTTAAGAATGCGAATACAATGGAGAGTGATTTATTTATTTTCAGAAGCACCGTCACCTAAAATCGTCCGAAAGATGGAAACGGATCCCGGTACTCGGATTCTTTGTGATACTGAAAGAATGTTGAAAGGCACAATAAGTCACGGAAGCCTTCGGGGGTGTAACATTGGCCCAAGTTGTTCTCCACTACCGGATTGATGCAATTCACCACGGATTTACAATATCCTGATACACAAAGGGGAACTTGGTTTACACGAGCAATTATTGCCTGTTCCGAAAATTACGCAAAAAATCAGAGCACCTTCTAGAGTTACCATGTTTTAACTTTGACGAGTTCATCCGTAGATGATGTCTAGTTGTATTGAGTTCTTAAGGCAAAATCTGCGTAATTATTATGATTTAAACGCAGGGGGAGGGGATACCAATGCGTTCATGATTCTACGAGCCTAGCCTAATATTATTTGCAATTTTTTAAGTGGACATATTTATCATTTTTGGTGACACAGCTGAATAAGTATTGACACTAATTATTAAATATTCTTTTTCAACAATGTAGCAATTGACTAACACAAAGACCTAAATACGTATACTAAATTAGATAATTGCTTTATTACACTTATGAATTGAATTTTAAATATATGTAAATATTTATTTGAAATAAAAATGGGAATGGATGCATAATACGGCTTAGTATTAATTAAAATAAAAGATATAAGATTTATATACAGAGTGTCCAGATTAAGATGCAAACTCTCATAACGGTCTTATTATTGACATTTCAAAAAAAAATTTTAAATAAAAGTTGTATCGAATCAAGTTCTTCGTTTAGCAAAATTATTTTCAAATATGTTGGACTTCCGGCTATATCGGAAATGTACACCAACCTCGATATTTTAAATATAATACCCTATATACGGGGTGTTTCAATAAAAACTCCCAGGGCAATTATTTTGAAAACTAAAAGCGACATTTAAATTCTGTAAACGCCAATTTTTACCCTCTATGATTGGCTTCACAACTGTGTAAAAAATGTGTTATAATAATACAAGATGTAGGTGGCGCCACGGTGCAAAGAATTTCTTCGATGACA
>JAHWXV010238514.1:0-20675 GCA_024586415.1 Phrixothrix hirtus | reverse complement strand
GTGTGCGTGTGCGTGTGCGTGTGCGTGTGCGTGTGCGTGTGCGTGTGCGTGTGCGTGTGCGTGCGCGTGTGTGTATGTGTGTAGGTGGGTGCGTGCGCGCGTGCGTGCGTGTGTGCGGCGTGCATACGCGCGCGCGCGGGTGTGTGTGTGTGTGTGTGAGCGCGCTTGTGTGCCGGTGTGCGTGTGTCTGGGTTTGTGTGTTTTGATGATTTATGCACATTGTTTACATATTGAGTTACATTTTATTTAAATCTATAATTTATGTTTATTCTAAATTTACTTAAAATTTAATTAAGGAAATTGTAAATGGATGAATTATTTATGCTTTCAAATTGATTTAAGAATTTACAGTGTTTGGTGCTGGATTATTTATCCTTGACCAAGGTTTGTTTAGAGGGTTGAGGAGCGACACATTTCAAATGGGTTATCACTGCGAGGAACTAAAGAACAAGCCAAAAGGGGGTTCTCCCAACATCTTTGCGGAAAGGAACCGGAATGCTTTTCTCTACGGTGAGTGTCTAAATAAATAATCTTTAGCCAAACGGAACAGAATCTTTCTACTTAATAACTGAATTTAAAACGAAATGTGCGGGTTAACAATCTTCGCCGTCTTTGCGTTTCTGGAAAGATGCAGCCTGTATTTAAATACGATTATTTCGTTTGTTTTAAATTTAAATTATGAAAAGTAATCAAAATATTACGGATTTTGTAAATTTTACAATTTTGAAATTCTTCTCATAAATATTGGGTGAGTTATGCCCTATAATATTAAATTACTCGATGAGTAGCTCAACCTGTTCTGGCGGTGGAACTTGCTCTATGCGCCAAAATATGTATGCTTCCGGTACACAACAGTCCCTGGGTTCAGTGAGTCCTTGCTCGTTGCGCCAAAATATGTATGCTTCTGGTACACAATAGTCCCTGGGTTCAGCGGATCCCTGCTCGTTTCGCCAAAATATGTATGCTTCCGGTACACAATAGTGCCTGGGTTCAGCGGATCCCTGCTCGTTGCGCCAAAATATGTATGCTTCCGGTACGCAACAGTCCCTGCTCGTTGCGAGTAGGTGTACAGGATAGTAACTAACGTCAATAACTTCAAATTAAATTTGAAATGGGTAGGAGAAAGTCGTATGTTGTTTCATACAAAATTTTTTCGATTAAATGGCTTATTTAGGATTAGCTAACTTTAAAATCTAATTAGATGAAGAACTGTGCAAAGAACAACTTTTATTCATTCATTACATTTATTTGTTGTTTTAAATGTTAATTAACTTAAAGCTGTTATATCCTGTTTCTTTAAGTATTTGAATATTACATTACTGATTTTAAAGTTTAGTACACTCTTACTAATTTTTCCGTTTAACTTTTTATGGTCATTTGTAAGGGTAAATACCTTTCAAGTTTAGATGAATGAAGTAGCTTATAAAAATTAATTGCTATGTAGTTATAATTTACAATTCAGTATGTTAGTTTCATTTCGTATTATTTAGAAATTTTTACGAGCCTATTTGTTATACTTATTTATAGAAGAGCATAAAAATGTCTATCTTAACTTATAGAAGACATTCCAATTAATTTTATCGCCAAATATTCGTGTCAGATAAAAATGAAATTTGAAATTTCTTTTCTTTTTAACACACTATACCTTAGCAACATTTTCTGCGAGATAGCACGTGCAAACATTAATGAGTTATTTTTTTCACTAAAAGCACCCTTAGTTATGAACAATACTCCTGATTTGCTTAATAAAAATGGATTGAAAATTGTTTATCTATACATTAAAACTTTATTCCTTTCTTCAATATACACTCGTTGGAGGATGTTATTATAAATTTTTATTAAGTGCTATTTTGGCCGAAAGTTAGTGATATATTAAAAAAATTTAAAAAAATGGAATTCAATAGATACCATCTACAGTTTGTCAGATTTTGGTGGCGTTCCGCTAATAAAGGCCAAATCTCTTTTTCTTTAAGTTGTCGCCATGAATTTGTTTCTTAGAAATGGGGTTGTTGACGGAACAACGGAAAATAGAATTTTAGAGAGAAAAAGTAAATAAATTGGTTGGTTTTGGGAATCAGATGAAAACAACATGCTAGACGTGTTTCCTTCACATCCGTGTCGACTCAGAATCAAATCCTGCCGGAAGTTGACAGAGAAACGTAATTTCCGAACATCTGATAGGGTTTGATGAAATTTCAAAAGCGGGTACGCATTTGCCGAGTCGTTGGGGCAATAAAATCGGTCGTGTGTTGGCTCTGTGTTAAAAGAAAACGTTCGATGTGTTTAGGGACTCCACATAGTGTCAAATGTTGGAAGACCCGACCCAAGAGATGGAATAGTATATCTCTGGAAATTGTTCATCGCGTTTCACGCCGTAGCAGATTTGTTGAACGTGTGAAGTTCTCCCGCATGCGCGGGAACCCATAAGCCATCACGACGGGCCATTTTGGGTAATTCAACAACCCAAACTAAGGTACCTCCCTTTTGTCATTGTTCTCTGACTTCTTACGGTTGGCCTTAGAAAGTCCTAAGAACTTAAACCTTCCCGTCTGACGGGAGATCCGTAATACATATCTTCTGTGGAGATCGTGGACGCATACTTGCGTTGACGGTGGCTAAACACAGATTACCCTAATTTTAGTGTCAGTAGATTTGCGTAGTCCTTCTTCTATCTCTTGAATAAGGTCAAATTCAAGGGACGGAGAAGTTATTCTGTAACCTATTTGTAACTACTGGTTGTGCGTGTATGTTGATTAACCCCATTTCGTTGTCAATAGATATGTCTTGTCATTTAATTAGACTTTTATTTTTAACAGTAAAATAAGCTAATTAAGAATATTTTAAATTTCAGAGGATATGTACTAATTAAGACCGCGATTAAAATTTATACTAACCCTTCGGGTCTTGACAAAAGGAACCCCGGGACAAATTAACAAAAGGCCTATGGAACTGTTTCTAGCTATTCCGAGAATAGCTTCATATTTTGAGAGGCAATCCGGACTAGTGGCGCCCTCTTTTTCTTCCCATACCCCGATTTCTATTAGAGCTATGGTGGTGCTGGTGTAAATCTTAAGATCCCCATTCTTCGCTGAAGTAGGGGCCTCCAGTACTGTTGTTGTGGCGTAAAGCCAAATGCGCTCGTGACAAGTTATTGAAAAATGTTGGGGTAAGTTGCAACCGTCCCAGAATTTGTGAATAGTGAATAAAATCGCAAATGAGTAATGCTATGATAATTTAATGTCACTTACTGACTTAAGGAATAGACTTTGTAAAAAATAAGATGTCCAAGAAGAAGAACACTAATAAGGAGAACAAATTGCATAGAATTTATAGTTAACTAAAATTAAAAAACGTAGCGTATTAACTAAACTCAATCAGCGTGGGCGAGGAAATCTCTAATAAATAAAAATGTAAATTTCATTAACCGATCGTAAAAATGAACAATAAAATTCCGAAATTAGTCAAAACAATCAAGCAGTTAATTTAAGAAATGCACATGCTAGAAAGTGAAATATATACACAAGTCGTTTGTAAAATGGTAATTGGCCCCGCATAATTAAAAACGTCGATAATTAAAGTAAGTTGTAATTATCAGAATTTCTTGTGATAGATAGTTGCTAAAATTAACTGAGGCGATTAACTTGTGAATAATTAAACAAAGTCATGAATCGACAATGGTGAGATCAGCAAAGAACATAAGGCGATTAAAATTAGATTGAGTGCTCGAATTAGTTGCTGACATAAAAGGAGGTTTTTTAGCAGAAGAATATTTATAAAACAATTCTTGAGAGCAAGACCACCATACAAAATTGATTATCCACCAAACATGGTTCATTAGTAATAAAAGTTAGAACACAAAATATTTTTTTACTATTCCTAATAGTGCGACTTTAAAGGAAGCTCCCGAGATTATGATAAATAAATTAAAGAACTAAAATATTAATAAGCACAAAGTTAATAAATTCTATACGAATAAATATGACATATTCTTTTGAAGTTTAAAATATAATGTGTACATCTAGGTCGTATTGTTAATATAAATATGGGTAGATTAATGTTGATGCCTTAAACTACCCGATTATTTTAATTCCATCTGTAATGTTAAATGTTGATTTATATTGCACACGAATTGCGAAAAGAACCCTACATGATTTATACTAAAACCAGTTACTAATTAATCTGCATCATATATAAATACTTAGATTTTATGCTTACTTAATCACGCTTTTTAGGCAAATAATATCGAAATCTTGATTTAATTGCTATTCTCTATTTTATAATACGCGTTATATAATTACAATGTTGTTTGTTAATATAACCAATAAATGATTTGAGTATCCTAGAAGCTTTTACAGGTGTTAAGATTAACATTAAGATATCCGAAACAACCAGGTAGCAATAAATGATCTTGTCAAATAAAAATTGATGCTTCGACCTCCGTTTAAATAATTAAATTGCTCCATCCACTCGGCAATCAAAATTGCCCTGAGCGGGCAATCGAAACTGTACCGCTTCTCGGAACGGTATTTCAATTTTCGAGATTGAAGGCTGTTCAAAGCCTCTTAATTCAATTAATTTAATATAAAATTAATTTAAAATTAAAATATTTATAACATGAAAAACCTTAAATCTAAAAGTCACGATTTCACTTGTGTTTTCCCAAGAAATTTATAATTAAGTAACATTGTTCATATCAACATACAATAGTTAGATAAGATCCACATACAATATAGGTAAACCTTGATACTTCCTGTGTGGAACAAAGTGATGACGTTTCTAAAAAGTGAAACTTTACTGGGTTTCATAGAAATAACAACCGAAACTAACAGAAACGACAAAAATTCGAAATACATAGAGGCGATTGACCCACTTCAAAGAGGGCAGTGGAAATCCTTAATACATATACCAGATATGTAAATATGAACCGGAATTTTTGTATCGAAAGTATACGTTTATTGTATAAAACTGATAAACAATATTTTATTCGAAGTATTGCCCACCGCTAGCTATACATTTTTCCCACCTGTTTGGTCATTTGTGGATGGAACGCCAAAACAACTGTTGCTCTTTTGAAGAAAATCAGTCATCGAGCCATTTTCGTACATTTTCTTAAGAAGTGAAGCGCTGCTCAGCAAATGCGTCCCATCGATGCAAATAAATAGTAATCGGATGGAGCTAAGTCTGGTGAGTAAGCCCTATGCGAAAGTATTTCCCAACTAAACGCCTCAATCGTGTCCTTGGCTAGTTTTGCTGTGTGTGATGGTGCATTATCATGAAGCAAAATCGGTTTGTGTTGTCTGTTTTTATATTCTGGTCGTCTTTCACGCAAAGCTTGATTCAAATCTATCATTTGTTGTCGATAGCGTTCAGTATTAACAGTTTGGCTAGGTTTTAGCAACTCATCCTACCAAACACAGAGCATTGTCTTCCGTCCATAGCTATTTGGCCTTGCAGTCGATATCGATGGTTCGCCTGGAGTTACCCATGATCTTTTACGCTTGGGATTACCCAAATACATCCACTTTTTATCACCAGTCTCAATTCGATTGAGAAATGAATTTCTTTTTACCTGGCGAGCAGTATTTTGCAAATGGTTTCTCGGCTTTCCTGCTGTCTTTTATTCAATTCATGTGGAACCCATTTTCCCATCTTCTGGATCTTTCTCATGGCTTTCAAACGTATAGAGACGACTTCTCATGTCACATTTAGTTGATCCGCGAGTAGTTGTTGCGTTTGAGTGTCATCCTCATCCAACAATGCTTGCAATTGGCTCACGTCAAAATCGCCACTTTTGAATTTTTTAAACCACTCAAAGCACTGTGATTTACCAAGAGCATGCTCGCCGTAAGTTTCAACAAGCATTAGATGCAATTCTGCAGCAGTCCTATTCAAATAGTAACAGAAAATCAATGCTGTCCGCAAATCGTTGTTTCCAGACACAAAATTCGGCATGTTAAACGCTATTACAAACTATACTGTTGTATAAAATTTGTATTGCTGTCAGTTGAAACCCTTCGTCAGAGATGTCAACAAGAAAGTAGCGCCAATGACGCGACTTGACAATAACCACATTAACAGCTAGGACTATCTATGGGCAAATTCCGGTTTCATATTTATATGCCTGGTAAAGTTAATAAAAAGGACTGCAGAGCTAAAAATGAGGTCTGTTTCTGAAAATTAATCAAATGTTTAATTACTTCAAGTTGTTTGTTTAGTGGCTAAAGTGAAAGTGTTTAGCAATCCAGCATCTTTGATTCAACAACGACAAAGGTAATGCTTGACCATAAGGTCCATTCCAATAAGATAAATAGTAATAAATACGTGTTACGGGTTATCACGGAAAAGTAGGCGGACTTCAAATTCATTAGTTGAATAATGATTGTTAAAGATACAAACTTAATAATTAATCATTTGAGAAAGATTTAATGTCAAATCTGAATTTCAAAAACCGGTTGTTATTAAATAACCAAGTATTGAAAGAAATAAAATTACGAACAAGATAAATTTTAAAACCTTTAAATTCGCTTTTATCTGCAACTAATTTTGAAAAGCCAGTAGTTTAGTAATTGCAGGTATTACCTTGGTCTAAATCCAGTGTCTATTGTTTTGCGAATATTATTTTGAATGCAGGTTCTTGAATGGAAATTCTTTACTCAACAACATAAACATAGTTAAACTTGACCTACATTGAAATTGTCATTAGTCATTATCATTAAAATTTGATAAGGAATTTCTATTTTAAAATTAGAGTAACTGTTACCATTTATGTAGTATTAGTACATTGACTTTATTTGGTTTATACGTATTGAAATTTAATTGTGTATTTGGTCTGTTATTATTTGAATTCTTTTAATATAAGTATTAAACCAATGGATCTTTTTTATTAAAATATAATGTTAAAGTAATTTGACTCAACAAACTAAATAAGTAAGACCTTATGAAATAATAAGGGTAAGTCTATAAATAAATAAAAAAATGTAGTTGTTCTTCACTTAAGTGAAATTGATTCAAGCTGTCGCTCACGCCTCCTATAAATAAAATATTGGTTTCTCAACCCCGAATAAGGCATTTGGAAAATTATTCTGTTATCATTATTTATTAGTGTACACTGTATTAGTAACAAGTTACAGGAGTAGTGAAACTTTTGATCAATGGTTTGATAAAAATTGTTATAACCTATTAAATTACATTGATATAATGCTACGTGATGTGCATTTTTCTAAAATTAACATTAGAATTATACATGTTTCTAAGATATGTAAATGGTTAACAAAAAGCGTTAATGAAATAAAATTATCACTAAGTTATGTCAATTATTTCGAAATGATTAATTAGCAGTTGCTGAAATTTAAAAATTTTGGGTTTTGATTTGTACGTCAACAAGTTCTTTCTTAGACCTAAACTAACTGCTATAACAGTATAACAGCGGTTCTCGAAATTTAGGCGTGTGCTCTTGTTTTAGAAAAGAGTTTTGTTGTATTTAAGTCTTTGATCACCTAAAGATGCTCATTTGTTCTGAGTGTATTTTCAATAAATGTATAAAAAGGTTTAAATTTTACAAAAGTGTTTGCATCTTAATAACACTTTGTTATGATATCATTCAACATTTTAAAAGTTTACATATTGATGATACAATTATATTAATTTCTAATATTTTCGAAAATATGCTTCTTTCAACATACCAATTTTTTAAAAAAGTAATACTAAAAGCTTCTAGAAATATTTTCAAAACATTAGGGGTAAATTCTTTACTCAAATTTCACACAAATTCCTTGTTTACGAGTACATTGTTTCAGATTTTTACTTTCTCTTACCCTATATGAAACACGTATAGGAAAAGAGGAAACTCCAAACAAAATAGGTAAAGGGGAAGTACTGTTTTCGTTCAAAGGTCTTCATATTGAAATTTATCTATTTGTGTATTGAAATACGCTCATTTCGAAACTCCTTTGAGTTTCATAATGGTCTTCTTTTTAATACGGAATATTTTATTTTAAAAGGTTGGTAACATTAGTAATTAACTTTATTAAACGTCAAAATCGAATAGAAAATTGACAAAACTTTCATAATCAAATGTCAAAACGGCAATGTCACTAACCATCATTAAAATCCCTAAATCAGTTGTATGTCAAAAAAGTGCGCTTTTTTCTTAAATCTTTAGCAAATAAATAAAATAGGATAAAAACTCATTTCATAAGACGTTTTATCACACTCGTTCATTAGAAAACTCGCTTCTATGAGGCTCGTTTTTTAAACTTGAACTCATGTGATAAAAACATGTCCTATGGAACTTGTTTTTAATATACTATTTCGGGCGTCCTGCGTGTACGTGTGCGTGAGGGTGACCGTGGGCGTGTGTGTGAGCGTGAGCGTGTGCGTGTGCGTATGCGAGCGCGTGCGCGTGTGTGTACGTGTGCGTGAGGGTGACCGTGGGCGTGTGTGTGAGCGTGAGCGTGTGCGTGTGCGTGTGTGTTTGCGTGTCCGTGAACGTGTGCGTTTACATGTGCGTGTGCGCTTGCACTTGCGTGTGCGCATGCGTGTGTATGTGAGTTTGCATGTTCGTGAGCGTGTGCGTGTGCGTGTGCGTGTGCGCGTATGTGTGCGTGCGTGCGTGTGCTTGCGTGTGCATGGGTGTGCGTGTGTGCGCGCGTGTGCGCATGTGTACGCGTGTGTGCGCTTTTGTGCGCGTGCGTGCGCGTGTGTGCGCGCGTGTGTGCACGTTTGTGCGTGTGTGCGCGTGCATGCGTGCGTGCGTACGAGCGTGTGTGTGTACGTGAGTTCGTGCGTGCGTGCGTGAGTACGTGCGTACGTGCGTACGTGCGCGCGTGTGTGCGTGCATGTGTGCGTGCGTGTGTGTGTAAGAGAAAGTCGTGTGTTGTCTTACACCAGATTATTTCTTTAAATAAAAATTCAAAGAAGCTATACAATACTTATTCTTATTATAATAAGTATTTGCATTTAATTAACGAACATTTTCATAATTTTATTTTTATCAGACAAATACTATTAGTTTAAGATTAACGCTAATCATAATGTAAATAGGTAACTAACATATCTTTAAACAGGTAAGTACGATTTCATTTAAATTTATATCAGTATTTCTTATACATATACAGTGTTCCCATTTAAAATGTACTTACGTTTTACTGGCAGATATCGACCAACATTACTCCTAAGGCGACTATGACAAATATATAAATAAAAAAATTGGTTTTAAATCATTATAGTTGAGTAATTTTACTGAACATGTGCAAAAATTAATTAATTTAGAAATGAACGTGAAAAGATATATGGTATACCAATACGTGCGACTAGCCTTGTAATGTACAAAATTTTATTCGAACTTTAAACTTATTTGTCTTTTCACATATATTGTAAAGTACTTTTAATTAAAAATAAAATTTCAAAAATTAAACATTTATTTGTAAATGTAATAAATTGAAAATGAAACACAAACTTATAACCTAATTATAACAAGTGCCGAAACTGACATTCTTCTTGATTGATACAAATATCAATTTGTTTACGCATATTCCTACGAACGCGGGCTAAAGCTTGGACGAAATTGCACGATAAGAGTTTAAGGCACTTTGACGTAATTGTGCTTCGTTTGCAATAAGTTCATCGTACACTGCATTTTTAACTTTTCTTTGCAAAAAGAAATCGAACATTGTCAGGTCCTGACCGTCGCGGTAAATTATGAGGTCCTCTGCGCCCAATGCAATTGTTGCCAAATGCTTCATTTAAATAATTTCCAACATCCTGGAAATGGTGCAGAGGGGGCCCGTCATTTTGAAACCACATATGTCTTCTTACGTTTACCAATAAAAGAGGTAAGCCATTGATTAGGGAATACAAATATTTTGGACCGTTCAAGTTCCCATTAAAAAAATGTGGGCCTATAATAAATTCTCCTACAACACCGCACCGTAAAATCATGAAAAAAATCTTCTGGAAGTGTGTCGCTCGAATCCAGAGTGGATTTTCTTGAGTATAATAATGACAATTATTGCGATTGATCATCCCGGTATTTGAAGAAGTCTCTTCGTCGCAAAAAAGTGTTTTACTGAAAACCTGATAGTCTACCTGCAATTTGTGCCTTAAAAACTGACAAAACTCGATTCTATGTACGAGGGATATCCAGAATGTCGATTACGTTTTTCTCTATAGCCGCTTTGAGCGTGCGCAGCGCACCCATCTTGGTGTCTGTGCGTTTCTTAGCTCAGTCAGCATCCAGCCGTGTTAGTGCTAGGTTTGTGTCGTTCCCCGTTATTTTACAGTAACAGTTTGAAATGTGTGCCGTAATAAAAAATCCTACGAGTTGTAAAGTGCGATCTGTAACAAGGTTTTTGTTAGCGAAAAAATGTATTCCTATTGAAATTTATCGACAACTGTGTAAGGTGTACGGGAACAACGTTATCACTGAAGATGGAGTACGCCAATGGTGCATTAGGTTTAAAAATGACCGAACTAATGTACACGACGAAGAGCGAAGTGGAGGACCAAGCATTGTGACTGATGATATTGTTGCAAAAGTCGACGAAAAGGTTCGAGAAAACCGCCGATTCACAATAACAGAGCTTTCACACAGTTTTCCACAAATGTCACGAAGTTTGTTGCATGAAATTGTTTCTTAGAAACTGGGATTCCACAAATTTTGTGCAAGATGAGTTCCAAAACTCCTGACAGAAAATCACAAGAATCAGCATATTTCAGCGTCATTAACATTTCTGGATTTTTACGACAAAGATGGCGACTCATTACTGGATCGAATTGTAACGGAAAACGAGATGTGTGTCAAACATGTGAACTGCGAGACCAAATTGCAGTCTATGGAGTGGTGGCACACAAATTCCCGAAAAAACCGAGGAAAATTATGGCAATTGCTTTTTGGTACAGGAAAGGCGTGCTTCTTATTGATTTCCTTGAATGTGGAACAACAATAAACTCTGAGAGGTATTGCCAAACTTTGCAGAATTTAAGAATAGCGATTCAGTACAAACGTAGAGAAAAGTTTAGTTCAAAAACTTCGTTTTTTTTACGATAACGCCCAACCACACACGGCAAATTGCACCCAATAAGTCCTTGAAGATTTTCAGCGAGAGGTTTTTCCTCATCCACTACACAACCCGGACCTTGCACCCAGCGACTTCCATTTCTCCCCAAAGATGAAGTCGTGGCTCGCAACGTAGCACTTTGATGACGATGAGGAACTGCGGGAGGGCGTAACTAATTGATTGAAGTCTCAAGTGGCAGAATTTTATGACAATGGAATTTCAAAGCTTGTTTACCGCTATGATAAGTGCCTAAATTTGTATGCTGACTACGTTGAAAAAGTAGTATTTCAATGCCGCTTTCAAATGTATATAATAAATTTTTTTTCTCGCACTGACTTTTTTTACAACAAAACGTAATCGACTTTCTGGATAGCCCTCGTACATAATCGTCTTGGTTTAAATTCTGAACGGTTACTAAATGTTACGGATGAAGTCGGTCTACTTTTATGTTTTTAAAACCTGATTCCTTGCTGATACCTAATACTTTAGAAATTATTTTCTGATATGTATGAGGGTTATCCTCCAACATTTGCATTACATGAATTTCATTATCTGCGGTTGTTGCTCGACGAAGTTTTATTGCGGGTTTCTTGAAACTGCCATATTCGCTCAAATTATTAACAAGTATGTTGAAAACTTTATCCGTTGAATGCCTTCCTTTTGGGTAAGGTAATGCATACAATTTGGAGGCTTTTCGGGCATTGCTTCGACATCCACCATAAATTATTATCATGCCGTTTTTCAGCAATGCAAAACGTTTTTTTTTCAAATTAATTAATTTTGACAGATGTTCAGTAAAGTTGTTCAACTATCTCGATTTAAAATTAACTTTCCATTTATATTTTTGTCATAGTCGCCATAGAAAGAGAAATGTTGGTCACATGTCTGTCAGTAAAAGATGTGTACATTTTAAATGGATACACTGTATAATAAATATTAGTTATATAACTAGTTACTAGTTATATAACTATACATATCATACGAAACGCATGCGTTTTTTTTAATGTTTTTATTGCAGGTAATGAAAAATGCTTCCGGTTCTTAGCGTTGAAGAGCGAGTAAAAATTGCTGCAAGGTATGAAGTGTGGAAATTAGTTGGTCAAGGCCCAAAAAGCTAGAAATGCAACGTTTAACCTCAGAACCATTAGCAAATGTCACAGCAAACAGATGAAGCGTGTTTCCTTTATAGATTTGCTCCTCCGGGTGATCCGTCAATGTTACTAAGTGAGGAAAATGACGCTAATATCCGCGAAATGTTTAAAATAAATCTTACAAAGTCTATACCAAATCTATATTTCTGTTCCTGGTAGCTTGATTACGTGTAGGAGATATTTCTCGAAGATTTTTACCAGCGTACCGCATTTTTAGAAATTATATTAGGATAGAAAAGATCGTATAACCTCTTTAATGGGGTAACACTGATCAAGGCGCCACTACTGAAAAATAGAGTCATGTCCAACTGTATCAGAATAGTGTAATGTAGAAGTGAATATTTATACAGGACCTCGCACTTTGCTGTTAGCCTGCGACATTGGTTCGAACCCGCTCCGCAGGAAAATGGATAGGTCGTTGTATACTAGCAGAATTGCTTATTATAAATTCTAATTTCATCCCTTATGCTATTTTTGTGGGGCTGCCGCGTGCTCACGAACTCTTATTGACTTTGAGGGCAGAATCGGCGATGCTTTAAACTATAATTTCTTGTAGATGGTGGATGATGCTTAGGCTTATGGTAGAATATGTGTATAAGAGGGATATTTTGTAATAGTACTGCATGTTTTGTAGTTTTCATGCACAAATATATGATGAACGTGTGTGATTACGCTTCAGGATGTATTTGGATATAAATATTAACTTATCTGAGATTCTATTGAGATTATCAAAAAATCTAAGCAAGTTTTTTAAACGGATTTGTGACGTCTGTTAACGGAAATGGTTATAATATCCTATCGAGCTGTTAAGTATTAGGTATAGATAACATCGTGTGATCCAAGATTTCAAATGTGTGTAATAGTGAGAAGTTAACGACTATAAATTCAAACAGCCTATTTATCTTTTTAATTGTATAACATTTCCCGTGGAAACTGTTAAAGTGTAAAAGTGACGCGTAAATCAATTTGCTACAAATCGCGCGTACATTTGTGTTTACGTGAAATTCCTGAAGATTGTAAAGATAAAACATTATAAAAGACAGTAACAATATAACCGGGAGTGAATTATCTTTAATTTATTCAAGTTCAAACATTGTTCATTAACCTGAGTAGACATAAAGTAAATAATTAGGGTATAGGTATGACGAAATATGGCGCAATAATAATCAGGATTTAAAACATTGAGAAACCGCTCAAAACTAATTAATAACTAAGAGAGATTGCTTCTTAAAATATATTACACATTAACACAATCTCAAAACTACTTTTAATTAACAGTAAAGTTTAAATTGAAATTGCGCAATATTACGTTATAAATAAATTGATAATCAAAACACATGAGGCCGTCCGTTATCAGCCAATGAAAGACTGAATACATCATTATCCATTGCGTACGCAGAACAAAGAGCGAAACCTGACAATTATGTACAAAATCCCAGAACTTTCAAGCCAAAAAGAGACTTCTGGTAGATCTCTACTCGAATTCACACCGACTGATTCTCTGTCCGAGAATATATTGCATTTAGCTTTACCTTTGAGGTCTAGCTGTATTTTGTAAAAGTAAAGAACGACGCTTTGCTAATTACAAAAATACCCAAACCGTTTCTGCAGAATTGTTCAGATTCTGATATTAAAACCGTCGTCGCAGAATTAAGCGACGAAATTATTTCAGTTATACGAAGTGATAAAACCCCTTGTTCCGACCATCTTTCTGCGATTTTATATCCAAGAGTGGATACGTTGCTCTGTAACGGTCCTGGCTTGAATATAAAAAATATAGAACGCCTGAGTTTCGAGTTGATTCTGTAGCGGAATCTTAGACGTTACCTTAAACTGTAATTGCGTCGTCGCTAAGCGTCGCTAAGTAGCAACAGTCTGTTTGATGACAACTGTTTAAGGTATTTTCATCCGCCGAATGGAGAAAGATATCATTGCACGCACCTCCTGATTCCTTACGCGAGGGAATTCTCCCTCTTGCGATGTGACCCTTTTCGCTCTTCAGAACGATGGCCGGACGGTGAGCGCATTCTGTAAATATCCTAAGCGACTCAGCGCGTCTGTGAAATCAATAACGACCAATAACAATTTTGATTATTATTTGTATATATGTATAAATTTCCGAAAACTGTTCTGTTGAGTTATTATTTTATTTAGAGTAATTGAATTATGTTTGGAAGGTTTATCCATCCTATTATTACCGCCGAAGTCACTTGTATTAATTCAGCGTAAATAAATTAAAGTAAAAAGTTCGTTTCATACCAGAAGTTGAGGCCACACTTGGTTGTTGAATTATTTAATACTTAAGTTTTTCCACTTTATGATAACCGATTTCTGCGTACTTCAGGAAGGCCTTAGGCGTACTAAAGACACCTATAATACCGATTAGTGATCTCGGCTGCTAAAATATAAATTAGTTTTTTTCTTTGAACCGTTACAAATTTTTAGTCTTATTGAAACTCCTTAAACGTTTAAAAATACCGCGCTTGTAGCATATAGTTCGATATACAGTTGTGATACGTTTCCAAAGTTGCTTTTCAGTTAATACACTGTATCCACATGATTCCACATGAGAATTTGGGGACCAAACTTGGATTGATACATGATCATCTCACCCAATCTATGTTAAACTATTCATTTAAAAATTAACGGGAACTCAAACGCGCTGGGGTGCAATCGTGCATAAATCATATTTGAAAATTCAGCGCAAGCGGAACATCTTCAAGCATCTCAGGTAGAAAAAACGTTTACTAAGGAATTCTTGTATGAAACACCGTTAAGGATTCTTGACGGAAAATGTGGGCCAATTAAAAAATCCCCAACAATACCCACCAAAACGTAAAAGTAAAGAACGACACTTTGCTAATTACAAAAGTACGCAAACCGTTTCTGCAGGATTGTTCAGATTCTAATATTAAAACCGTCTTCCTGCGATTTTATGTCCAAGAATGGATGCGTTGCTCTATAACGGTCTCATATAGAATAAAAATAAATACAGAACGTCTGAGTTTATTCTGTAGCGGAATCTCAGAGGCTACTGTAACCTGTGATTGCGTCGTCGCCAAGCGTCGTTGCATTTCTAAGCAGCAAAAGTCTGTTTGACGACGACTGCTTAAGATATTTTCATCCCCGAGTGGCATTGGTCGCGAGTGGAGAAAGATGTCATTGGCCGGGCCTCCTGATTCTTTACGCGTGGTAACTCGCCCGCTTGCAATGCGTTACCCTACGCATCTCTAGGAAGACTGAACTGTATTAACGTAAAGTAACAGGAAAGCAGAACGATCGCCGGACGGTAAGCGCACTCTGTAAATAGCATGAGGACACCGCGCGTCTGTCAAACCAATAACAATTTAGAGAGCTCCATTCCGCATTGAATGGTTTAATTTTGATTATTATTTGTAAATATGTATGTTTCCAAAAACTGTTCTGATGAGTTATTATTTTATTTAGAGTAAATAAATTATGTTTGGAAGGTTTATCCATCTTATTATTACCGCCGAAGTTACTTGTGTTAATTCAACGTAAATGGATTAAAGTAATAATTCGTTTCATATCAGAAGTTCAGTTGGTCGTATTATTTAATACTTAAGTTTGTCCACTTTAGGATAACTGATTCCTGCGTACTTCAGGAAGGCCATAGGCGTACTAACAACGCCTATAATACCGTACTGAATCTGCCCGCTACGACTAGTGATCCCGGCTGCTAAAATATAATTAGTTTTTTTCTTCGAACCGCTACAATTGTACACTATACAAATTTTGAATGCGAAAATTTCGTTTATTTGGTTTTGTGGCTGAGGATTCGTGGTGTGGAAATTTCTTTTATTGTGTAGCAAATTCGTAGATGTTTCAATTCACAGTAATTACTTCTAGTATACTAAGTATGATATTTACATGCGTAACCTACTTTATCTTGCAATAAAGTATATTTTTAACATATTTCCTCCGCTAAAAAGTTACCGTCTCAACCGATTTCGGACTCGCGTTCTTTGGTCTCACAATCAGACCCAAAAACGCAAATCGTTAAACCACAGAAGTTGCTATGAAATGTTGTATTTATATAAATATTTTTAAATAAATTTTAAGACGTTTTAGCAAACTTATGCTATGAAGTCGTCAAAATAATATTAATAATGATAAATAGAACTTTTGATACGATTCATTGTGCACTCATTTATTTTAAATCCATTTTCTTAATCAAATACTTAATGTTTTAATGTTTAGTGCTTAAAATAGAACATTTCCCGTGGAAGCTGTTAAAGTGTAAAAGTGACGCGATTTGCAACAAATCGCACGTTCGCTTGTGTTTACGTTAAAATTCCGGAAGATGGATTCTGTAGATAAGACATTATAAAAGATTAAGAATATAACCGGGGGTGAATTATCTTAAATTGATTCAAGTTCAAATATTGTTCATTAACCTGAATAAAGATAAAGTTTAAACAATTGGGATTTAGAGATAACGAAATACAGCGCAATAATAATCCTGATTTAAAACATTAAAGAACCGCTCAAATTAATTAATAATTAATAGAAACGGTTCCAAAGATATATAATACATATTAAAACAATCTCAAAACCACTTTTAACTAATAAGAAAGCATTAATTGAAATTGCGCAATATTACGTTATAAAGAAATTGATAATCAAAGCGCATGAGGCTGTGAGGTTATCAGTCAGCGAAAGAGTGAATATACAAGTATGTATAGCCTTCGTAGAACAAAGAACGAAACTTGATAATTATGTATAAAAGCGTGACACTTTCAAGTCGAAAGGAGAGTTTTTGTAAACCTCTACGCGAATTCGCACCGAACTATTCTCTGTCCGAGAATATATTGCATTTGGTTTTACATTTAAGGTCTAGCTATATTTTGAAAAAGTAAAGAAAAACGCTTTGCTAATTACAAAAGTACGCAAACCTCTTCCGCAGAATTGTTAAGATTCTAATATTACAACTGTCGTCGCCGAAATAAGCGACGAAGCTAGTTCAGTTATTCGTAAGGGTGAAGCGCCTTTTAGCATTTGTCTTCCTGCGATCTTATATTCGAGAGTGGACTATAAGAAAACACAGAATGCCTGAGTTTCGAGTTGATTTTGTAGCAGAGATTCAGACGCTACTGTAACCTGTGATTGCGTCGTCGCTAAACATCTTTGCGTTGCTAAGTAGCAAAAGTTTGTTTGGCGCCAGTTGCTCGTGATATCTTCATCCACCGAGTGGCGTCGGTCATGAGTGGAGAAAGATAACATTATCCTGACCTCGTGATTCCTTGCATGAGGGAACTCGCCCGTATACGATGCGTGGTCCTCTTCGCGCCTTGAGGAATGCTGAACTGTACTAACGTAAAGTATCAGGGACGCAGGAACGATATTCGGGCGGCGAGCGTATTCTGTAGGTAGTACAAGCGACGCTGCGCGTCTGTCAAACCAATAGTGATACAGAGAACTCCTTTTTGCGTTGAATAGTTTAATTTTTGATTATTATTTGTAAAGATGTACAAATTACCGTAAAACGTTCTTTTGAGTTATTATTTTAGTTAGGACAAATAAATTATGTTTTGAAGGTTTTATCCATCTTATTATTACCGCTAAAGTTACTAACATTAATAATAAATGAATTTAAGTGATAAGTTCGTTTGATATAAGAGATTGAGACCACATTCATTGGTCGCATCTAAGCTTTTCTACTTTAGGATAACTGATTCCGGTTTATCTCGAGGGCATTAGCATCACCAGCGACCTCGACCGCACCGTACTAAACCTACCCACTACGATGAGTGATCGCAGCTGCTAAAATATACATTAATTTTTTTCTTGAACCTGAGAACCAAAGGATACCTTCCGAACCGTTACAAAAGCTTGTTGAGATTGAAACAAAGGATAGGTGAATTTTTTAAATCATTACAAAATTACATAAAATATTAAATGTAGAATTGAATAATTTATTTAGAAGTAACTACAGACAGGATTGTTCGCGTATGATTAAAATTTAGACTAAATGAACGTTTCGTCTTCTTTTTCAAAAATTTAGTCAAGATGAAGAAAAAATCGTTATAATCGTCGTTATTCAAAAGTTAGTTTTATAATAACGGCAAGAATTTTTGGCAATTTTTAATGAAATTAATCGTGGCTGGATAAATACGAAAAAGAGCAACATTTCTTATAAATCTAAACACCATTACTTGAACCGACCTCGTTGGTGTTGTGATCGGCATATGTGCTTCTACGTCCAAAGGATGCGCATTCAAATTCGACCGTGGTCAGTAGATTTTTCAACGGAAAAAATTCAGAAAGATGTTTTTGTTTCGGATAAGGAATGTCAATGTGATGCTTGGCACGTTAAAAATCCCTACTAGGGAGTAGTAGGGAAAATTTTGATAGTCATCGCGAAATGACCGCAGTGGTTGAAGTGAAGTGGGCCAAAGATATTTTCCCATTCCAAGGTCTCGGAAACAAAATAAATAATTTCACTTGTAATTTTGTTGACCAAAAAACATCATTGCAATTAGTTTTACAGTGGATTCTAGTTGATGAACCAAGCAAGGTTTACGTATTTGGAAATTTTTATCAAATAAAGTGTACTATCTTTATCGTAATATTAATGTGACATGCATATACCTTCAAGATTAGCAAATGTATTAGACATATCTTAGCTAAAACTATTCTCAGGACTGAGTTTGAAAGTATCCGTAAATATATGACCCAAGTATATTTACAATAACATTAGGAAACAAACACAATTTGAAGATAGTCCTAAACTGTACAAAGCATGGAGTATCAAAATAAAGCAACATTTTCAGTCATTATAAGGCATGAACGTACTCTTAAGGCGTCGTATTCTTATCTCAACTTGCGTATATGTCTTAAAAGCGCGATCTAGCGTAATCTAATCTAGTTTGATCTGAGTTTAAATTTTTAAACATGAAATGTCGGAGGTTACAACTTACCTAAATAAGGTGGTGGAGCGATAGGCGATGGAAAAACCCCAGGAGATTCGTTTTCTGCCTGATAGGCATTGTTGGTAAAAGTTTGATTTGTTGTAAGCGCAGCTATTTGTCCTAAAATAAAAGGATACTGAATCTTGGTTGATGAAGTTAATTTAGACCTAACCTCTTTCTTGTTCTTCTGAGTATTCTCGCAATTTATTTATAAATCCGCAGCATGAAAAGAAAAATCCTATTATTATAAGTACAATTAAGAGAAATTCAATATCCATCTACAACGAAATAGTTAAGAAAAACACTACATCTCACGAGCAAACTCACCTCATTTACTTTTATAATAATAGCTCATTGCAAATTGTCAGAAATACTGACTTTGTTTTTGATGTAATAATCGAAAAGATTAGATATTGATATGGTTTATCAGTTATTGATTTCACCAATTAATTTTAGATGGGCTTAAAATTTTTAATCATTCAAGTAAAGAAAATCGTAATTGCGACGTGTAGGTAAATATTCAGAATAAATACTTGGTAAATAAACCAATCACATTAAGTTTCTACATTTTTTACCGATCTAATTGAAAATTTTTAAAAATCTAGTACCTTAAAACGATAACCACAATTTTAGCCCATCTTATTACAAAATAATTGGTGTAGGATTGCGTATAATAGTGAAACCTATGCACGTCGCGTATGTAATAATAAGACTACCTAGATGCTATCTATTTGTAATTTTACCTGTTATATAGTGATAACGGTTATATACAAATATGTTATATATCTATATATGTTTCATTATGTTTCCACATGATACGTTATATACACGACTAACAATAAGCTTGCGTCAAGAGATTCTTTAAATTTATGATATGTAAATCTTTCGTGTTTCTGAGAATTTCTTTTTTAACTGCTTTAGATAAGGATATTTTATTTAAAACTTATTAAATAAAATTCATTATTTGTGACAAATCTGCTGGTGGATTTAAAATGAAAAAAAAATCGATTTTATTTTTACGGTTTTCATTATTAGTCGATAATTATTAATGTTTTACATATACAAAAACTATTGAATATTTTAATACACAAACCTTAAAAATGATTAATGATTGTAAACATTTGCACATGATTCATTTTCAGTAGGTACAAAGATAAGCGGTTTGAAATTAGTGCATGCAATTTTAATTAAGGTGTTAAAGTATAATAAAGTATCTCATTGTTACGCTTCCCTAGTGGATATGTAGAATTAAAATAAATGTTTTAAATCGTCTAGACCAACAATTTATAGATTTCATAAGTAAACAATGTTGTAGTTGCCTATTGTCATTGTCAAGTCAAAACCTATTAAGTGGGAATTATGAAATTTTACAGGAGAGACAAAAAAACAATATAATTTTAAATATAGGAAATTTTTAACAACAAATATTTATCACTAATAAGCAGTGGCGGCTCGTTCTAAAGGGCACAAGGGCACGTGCCCACTTAATAAATTATTCAGTCATTCATCATTCAGTCAGTCTATTATTCTTATTT
>JAHWXV010238511.1:0-15012 GCA_024586415.1 Phrixothrix hirtus | reverse complement strand
AAAGGTGAATATTTTGAAAAACAATAAAACAGTTTGTTCCAAAAAAATTGTTTTCTTTCCTAGTTTTTGTAACTACTTAAAAGGCAACCCTCGTAGTACTAATATACAATTTTGAAAAGCACATTTGCATTGATACACAAATTGAACAAGAAAAAGTTAGTTTTGGAAACGTAACACCTACGAAGTGTTTTTAAACAAATAGCATTTTTGATAAATATTACTAATGTACACTTACTTATTATTAATTAACTTAATCGATTACGTCAGGATTTGTATAAAATAAAGGGAGGTTAACCTCTTAATGTTTATTTTTTTTAAAACCAACCATGGAATGAAATTCAATACTGTGTAAACTCATTTAAATTTTTATTTAACATCAACAAATATCGTGTATTAGTTTGGAGGATGCCATCACTAGTAGTTTTCAAAGAATAATTAAGAGGTTTTCCAAAATTCTATTTTGACCAAACAAAAGACATCTAAGTAGTTATTTTTCTGTGAATACGTTTCATGGATTTTATAACAATAACTATTGAAACATCGCACGGTTTTTTTGCACTAGTTTAGTAATTTTTTTCTTATCGATTGTTTTACTTCAAAACGTTAAAAACCTAATTAAAGACGTATGAATAACTTGGGTTAGACATTGATGCTCCAATTAAGAATATTATCAATTAAGCGTTAATTAGTTTTGAATGTCGTCATTAAAATTTATAAAAAAAGTAACGAAACACAATTACTCGCCCTTTATGTAGTCGTAAATATTTTAGCCCCTCAATAATCTCGACTTTAATAGTTATTTTTATGCACTTCATTTTTCTTTTAATTTAATTAAACATTCTGGTTAACTAATTTTGCTTTTTATACAAGATTTTACCAATACAAAAATGTGACATTATACGACGCTATTATTATTTCATATAAATAAACAGTTATAAACTTCTTTGAATTGATTCTTATTACTTTATTATATGGTTGTTAAGCATTCTTTAGAAATACCTCAATTATGGTTTTGTCTCAAATGACATCTAATTAGCTGTCTTTAATTAGATCAGAGGTTCGTTTAACGTGCAAATTGTACTCTTAACTTCTTTTATGGTTGCTTATTAATATTACTGCTGTATAAAGGCAATCTACATGATAAAAAGTAGAAAGTATGTAAAGGAGGTAATTGTTTTTCAATGCAATTATATGCATTTACGTATACTGGGTGTCCAAAAAGTCTGGATACATCGAAATAACTCAGAAAATGTGAGTTTTACAGAAAAATGTTTGAAACATTGGTTCGGCTTGACCTTAGCGTGACTCCTGTAAATAAGAACCCTAATTTTTTTGTCATAATCTTGTAGCGAACATCGAGATCTGTTCAAACAACCCCAAAAGGGCGCTAGATGACTGAATCGCACGCACAATATCCCTAGAAAATAAATGTTTGGGCTGGAATAATTAACAAAAACGT
The DNA here is from genome assembly GCA_024586415.1 of Phrixothrix hirtus. Classification (NCBI taxonomy): domain Eukaryota; kingdom Metazoa; phylum Arthropoda; class Insecta; order Coleoptera; family Phengodidae; genus Phrixothrix; species Phrixothrix hirtus. Next base: position 13,553 of record JAHWXV010238511.1, on the reverse strand, counting down.
GATAGGGCCGTTTTTTATTAACGATAATTTGAGAGCTGCGCAATATGAGATAATGTTACGGAAACAAATTATTCCAGTTCTCTGTAATCTTGTTGGTCAAGAGTTTGATAATACTTCGTTTCAGCAAGATGGAGTACCTGCACATTTTGGTATAGGTGTCAGGGCAATTCTGAAAGAAACCTTCCCACAAAAATGAATCGGAAGACGTGGAACTAGCAAGCGGGCACCAAGGTTGTTTTGACTTTTTTCTGGCGATATTTAAAAGATCGTTTGTACAAAACGCGCTCCCAAAATTTGCAAGAACTGCAAAATCGTATTATTATTGAATCAGAATTAATTGCCCATCTTGCTTGAAAGTATGGAATAATGATTTGTACCTTATCTCAAGTAGTTCGAATTGTTTTTCGTTTGAAGGTCCATTCACGGTCAAACTGTTTTTATTGCGCAACACAGTGAATTTGAAGCACAGTAGGGTCCGCTATAGGAGTACAACAAAAACATTAAGATTCCTATTTAAAATTGTTATTGTTTTTTTGATAGAGATCACAGGTTAAGCCACTTCTGCTATCAAGTAGCACTTTACAAACCACAAAACTCGTTTCAAACATTTTCCGAATTATTTTGGTGTATCCAGACTTTTTGGACACCCAGTATTAAAAATTAATGTTTACAAAAATTTACTCTAACGGTATTTGTACGATAATTCAAACATGTATACATTTAATTATTTTTAATTGACTAAACGATTCAAAAAGATCTAAAATAAAGTCATATTAAATTTTACCCTTAATAAGTGTGGAAAATGAATGTTTCCCTGGTAAAAAAGCCTCGTATTCCGTGTGGTCAGTCAGGATATTAATTTTTCATTCGATTTATTCTATATCTGTAGAAAAACAGACCGAAAGTAATAACAGTTAAAGTTTACAGTAAATAAAGCAAGCTGGAAACATCTGAACTGGTGACATATCTGCCCCTCGTTCATTACCTACTACATATAAAACCTACCTCGTAACAAATCCCCTTCTGAACCAATGATTTAATAAAACCAGCAGAAGGGTGTAAAATATTCAATTTAAAACTTCAAAGAATGCGTGACAAATCTACAATTTGTAATTATTTATTTTAGCAATTGCTGGACGTAACCAGAATACTGTAAGTTTCGGGTTTCACAGCAGCGTTTAATCTTATTGATATTAATCATGTTTTTGGTACTATAAATTATATTTAAAAAATGGACATAGGTCTTTATAACATGTGGGCTATATAATCAAAGTAAAAAGTAAATCTATTAAAAAATACGCAAGTCATTTTTAGATGGAAGATTTATTGGCCCAGTCATAGGGGACACGATAATAGAAGTAATAAGAAAATTGGAATAATGTGTAACCTTTTAACACTTTAACAAATGATGCAGTGATATCTTATATTAGATTTTAAATGTTTTACAGTCAGGTTTTATAAATCAGTCATGATCTAAATGGTTATAATTTTTATGTGGGTGTATCTGACGAACACCTCTTTGAAAGTGAAAAACAACAGAGAAAGTTAAATAATGCAAGCTTTATTACTGATTTTGTCCATGTATTTTATTTAACATTTCTTTTACATTCTATTGATTATATTTCTACCATGAAGCCATAAACAATTGAAAGGTGTTTCGAAGAACTATAAAATTTAAAATAATTCTCCTGTTTAGGTTAATTAAGGAAATTTGTATTTTATTGGTAGTTAAACTGACGTAAACAAATTGTTCAATTAATTTTACAAATGTAGCCTCTCTAATTTTCGGCTTGCCATCCTTTGTTGTAGACTTTTCTAGTTAAAAGTGCCCAAACATATTCGATTGGACAAGTTTACAATAGATTAGATGAGTTGTCGTTTCTGGACCCAAATGTTTCGTTGTGAACGTTGAACCATTTTTGAGTTCCCTTTGCATGTGTGATGATGCTAAACCTGGCCAAAATATTATGTCGTTTTCAGCATGATGCTCGTTAATTAAATCAGTCAATTTGGTAAGACAATATTGAATGTAGTGCTGACTTTCCAATGTTTCGCCACTTAACTGCTCCACATAAGCCCTGGATACTGCTGTAGTGGAAATCACGCTCCAATAAGATATTGTGTATAAATTATGTCTTTTTTTATATTTTCCATTATTTGGGCAGTCTCCTATGTTGTCGGTAATATCTCAATTATTCAGAGCAAAGTTCTTCATCATCCATAATAATGTCTGTGTCGTTTGGAAAATGGACCCACTTTAATGCTTGACAACATTAAGATAACGGTGCCTATTGGTTCACCACATATTTTGGGCATTTTTTATTTTTTGATTTTGAGACCATTTCTGGTCAATTCTCACGTGCCAGTTTTGTGACTGCCACTTCAAATCTGTTTGCCCTAACTTGAGTTAAAGTACTGGATCCGTGTTCTCAATTGTGTATTGTATGATAAACAACTTTGCGAGAGATCTTTTGAGTTTAGAGCATGCGAACTACTTTGGGCTTAGGCATAGGTACACCCAATTAAATTATGCATACTTTTCCGAAGATCTAACTTGTAAGTCATACCAATGTAATTGATTTCTTAATTTGGACTTACAAAATAAATACAAGCTATGGAAGGATTTTTGCTTCCAAAGCAAATTGATATTGGGTATCTGTGCCCAATGACAAAATGTTATTCTTCTTTCAAAATCATTTTCAATTAGTTTAATGTAATTAAAAACGATAGGGCTAAAAACTATTTAGTCTAATGCAGTTTGACACTGAAGATTTCTTAATTTTTAAATCCCTACTTGCGCTTCTCACGTTAGCTTCTGGATTTTCCACAATTGCTGAGGATATCGCTTAAAACTTAAATCTGTTTTGTGTTTGCGTGTTTTACGTATGCCACACTTAAAATAATTTAAAAATATAACTTAGTTACACGCTATTAGAATGGAAAAACATTAAGACATGATGGGTGCCAACTAAAAAAATATATTTTTATGCCCCACATATTTTTTAAACACCCTGTAAATGTAACACTAATTTTTAGATGCCCTCTTAAAACCCATTATCAATCCTTATATTACATTTTTCATCAGAGTAAGCATAAAATTGCAATCAAGGAAGAGGCTACTACATGGACACCCTGTATAACCATATCGCTGCGATATAGTAATATTTCTTAACCCAGTTCTTCATGTTATTTTATTTCCGACGAATTTTTCTTTTAAGAACTTTTGATCCAGTATATCTTTCTTTGTAAAAACTATTTTTCCCTTTGTCTTTACTTTCCACGTTGCTGATAAATAAATAAAACAAATACTGGCAATTAGTACTCAATTTAAGACATACTGCTGAAATTCTTTTATTGTTGTTGCTCCATGAAATGATTAGTGTTGAATGTCAACATTTAAAACTGTCAGTTTTCGTTTTTTCCCCAATGTGTTACGATGTCACCAAATTGTCCGAAAGCAATTCTTCAAAGGGCAACATCTTTCGAAATGATTAATTCTTCTAGGGCATAGCAAAAGTAATAATAATTAAATAAATACTAACATTTTCTTTATTTTATTTTTATTAAAGTTTACAATTTTTATTTAAATTTTATTTGAAAATGTTACCAGGAAGTTTACGTCTTATAGCGGTCATGCAAAGTTGTGCCCTTTCAAGGACATTTTATATAATGTCGGTCAGTATTTCAACGTTGCCACAAGAAAAAACTGTAGGGAGTTTAAATGAGGTGTTATGGGTAGCTACGATAAATTGCCAAAATGAATTCTTCTAAAATATCTCCGAAATTCACCACTGCATCGGGGATTATATGACATTTGGTAGCAACTTGGTGAACTCATTTATCTTTTCCAAATTCTACCAATACAGGTGCTAAAAAATCTTTAATTGCCCTCTGATAATGTTTGCTAGTTACAGTAACAGTTACGCCTGCGAAGCTTTCAATCACTTTTTAGTAGAAGTTTCATACCAACGGTCTCTCCTGGAAAACTCTTGGGTTTTAACAACCTTAATAGCGACTACTGTGCTTATCTACATATTCATCACAATAATTAATTTCATAAAAAATTCCTGTATCTTTTCGTCACGATTCAAAATAACATGATATGATTTATGGTTTATAGTTATTGAGTTACCTGGAGTTTATATGCAAATATATAAATACCGCACCAAAATCATTGAAAATCTGCAATTACGAGGTGCACCTTCTCGTTGAGAATTCTTTGCTAAACGACTTATCTGAGATCTACCTTGTAACGTATTACCACGTTCTTATAACGGGATGTTAGTTACGTCAGCTAACTCTGAGACTGAGTGCGTTCGATCTGCACTTAAATAGGATTGAACCGTTTATAGTTTAGGGAGCCAGACGCTGAGTACATCAGATAGGAAAGAATTATATTGTGAAATAGCAACCGTTGGATATTATTTGTTTCTTGGTATAATATAAATGTGCAAAGAAAGCAAACAGATTATAATCAGAATTTAATAATAACAAGTAATTATTAATAGAAAAATATAAATTAATAACAAAGTTTAAGAGAACAAAATGAATCTTGTTTCATAATAACATTTTAAGAAGGCAAAATAAATACTTATTGATTTCCTTGTAGCTTTAAGGTCCGATATCCATTTGAACTGCATGTGTAATTTGGTCCAGACTCCGTTGTCCGAACAAGCAATGCCACGACTAGAATGCTGGAAAATACACATATGAAGTAATATATTCATAAAAACTTGATAATTAAGTAATAGGTTAAATATACAAGGAACTCTATTATTGAATTAGGTTCTGACTTATTTTTGAAAAATTACAATTAATTGTTTATACAAAAACAAAGAAATAATGTAATTTAAATTTGGTGATAATAATTAGTAATCCTTTTTAAAATGTAAATTTACTATTAATATTAAATTGATCTAACCCTATTTCATCAAAGGAACAATGTCGAGTATACTATACTTCCATTTTTTTGTGGTTACAAATAGAATTAAACAATAAGCAATGCCATGCATAAGAAGTAAAATAATTTACCCTTTTTCAATGGTATTGTAGGTACTTGACCTTTATTCACGACGTGACAAGATGGATAGCTTTCACCATGTGCATTTATAACTGATATGATTGAAACCTTATATAAATCATTTTATGCACCATTGAATATGGAAATTGTAATTGCTTGTTTGTATTAAAGTAATTCCTCCTGATTGAAAATCAAACTAAAAAAACAAAGAAAAATTTACTAAGTTTGTAATTACCAAAGTAAAATGGTCGAATTTTAAATGTTTGCAATGATATTGTATTAATTTTGAATCTATATAATTATTTCCTTTTTAATTGTAAGTAATTTCATTTGTACGCCATATTTTATCTATGACTTATTTAATAAGGCATTCTTTAACAAACTACTAAACACAGCATGTCTATTGCAAACACAAGGCAGCGTTCCAAATCGTTTTCTGAATCTCTAAAAAGAACGCAATGCGCATGTTGGCAAATTCACGACGTGCCACTTTTATTTGACATTGAAATGTTTCCGCTTTTCTGAAAAATACTACAACCAAATATAGATGTATATATGAATTGGAATTTCGTTGTTAAATTAAATAAAATTAAAACCAATTTCATTGCTAATGTATATACAAATATACATGCAACGATGAAACGTTACAACCTGTACACCTTAAATCTAATTCATATCGTAGGCGATATACGATGAGCGATATTCAATGAGAACTCTACTTTTTCAGATCTCCCCTAAAAATACAAACCTTAGGGCTGTGTTGGATCTAGTCATAATCTACGTTTTATAGCTGAAGAAGTTTCAACGTTGGCAAAACTAGTCAAATCCTACTCAGAGTCAACGTAGAGGAAACCAAAGTGTATATTAAATTAACATTCAGTAAATAATGACAAAACATTAAACAAAAAAAATAACAGCTAAGATAATTTTTGAACGGCATTCAATTTCTTGCAATTGTAAAATATTGGCATGCTTCAAATAGGAACTCTGCAAAAAAATGAGAGTAAAGTGAATAAAAAGATACTAGTGATTGTTATATTATTTTTAAATTATTGTGAAATATCTCTTTAACTTTTGATAATTACATTACATTAGCGAGTGATGATAAAGGATTTACCTCGGAAAGGCCGATCGAAAATAGACCAGGGGACTAAATTGAACATTTTGCTGAAAGTTGAAAAAAAAATTCAAGCTTCCACTAGAAAATCAGTGTTGAATAATGAAGATATCTGGATCGTCGGTTACAGTTTTGTGAAGACTTGATGTTACACTATGAGGGATCCTAACTTTTCCTACAAAGACATTTTCTGCCTTAACGGCGAGGTTAACCATCACAGCCAGCTGAAGAAAAGGTTAATGTACGGGCTGGAATAATAAGAGGACGTTATTTTTTTAAGGAAATCTAACTTCTGCCAGATATTTGAATTTGCTCAGGTTTGATTTGGTCCCACCTCCATCAGTATGTTTCCCACACAATGAAGACCCCGATTTTCCTTATAAGGACATGTGGTTTCAACAAAATGGGGCACATGCTCATTTTGGGGCAGAAGTGCACCGTTTCTTGATCTTATATTTTTTGGCCGATGGATAGTACGACGAGGACCAATTGAATGGCCTGCGAGATCACCGGACTTAACCCCGTTAGATTTTTTTATGGCACCACATAAAATTAACAGTTTACCTAAATAGACCAAAGAGTTTAGAAGGTTTGAAACATAGTATTCGAATGAAAATGTAAAACATCGCCCCACAAATGATGCAGTGTAATACGTTTATACACGAATGAAACAGTATTAAATGGTAAACAGTAAACAATTTGAACATTAGTGTTAAATTTTATGAATGATTTTGTTCGTTTATTTTTTAATTTTAAATGTTATTTTTGCTAAAAACAAATGTCGTTGTTATTAAACTCCATAAGTGTTTTTATCAAAAAATGTGTTATTTAATGTACCAAATTTTTTACACCATCACACAAGTGAACAAGTTTATGAAAATCTGTAAAAGTTTGGGGCTGTAATTTAAAAAAAATTGAGAATGACGTCATTATTCCAGAACACGGCGAGAAAATTAATTCAAATAACGTTCGAATAACGTTTGCTCATAATATTGCTTAACAGAAGACATTTTCGTGATTGAATGATTGTCCAAACATGAGATAATTTGCGGGTTGGCATTCAAAAGAAAATGTGTCCCAAATTTTATTTTTTCAGAAACCAGAAACGCTATTTGATTGTAAAGGACAACTTTGGCACTGCTTAATTATGGGGCACACTATCCTTAATGATTTCAACAGTATATAGATCACAAAAATCCCAAAAGTGAACAAAAAAGCTTTTGAATGTCAACTCTTCATTTACTTTAAAAAAGTCATTTTGTGGCTGAAAGATTTACATTTGTTTGTGCTTTGTACCGAAGCGCTGTAACTCTGCCTTCACCATTACAGGACTCTCGATAAAGTAATCAATAAATCGAATGCATGCCAAAAACCGCGAGGTTAATGAATACTACATAACAGTGTGTATAAAAAAGAAATCAGTTATTAACAAATTTAAAGAGAATCCAGTCACTTACTTGCTTTCTTAAATTCCCGCCATTAATCACCAATTGGACAAAAAATAAATAAAGCTTGTTTCACAATTAATTGCCTCATATAAAAGTTAAACATCTTGTAAACAAAACTAAAGCACGAAGTCAATGTTAGTATTCAAAAATGAAAAAAGTTTTACAAACAGAACTTCCTTGTTGGTTGGAATGGTTATCCAGTAGGATTTGAAACTAATAGTTGTAAACAAATGTATTTTAAACGGAAATTTTGGGAATTAACTATAAAGCTATAAATAGAGGAATTAGTAGTTTGTTTTCTATACCTCCATTTATATCAACGTACTTGCGCCATTTTCCCTCCAGCAAAATTATGCCCATGTAATAAAACAAAATTCTTCCTGATCCCCAGTTGCTAGGCTTTCATCCGAATCAAAACGACGTCCTCTTGGCTGAATTGATAAAAGTCAGATAGTCAGTTCTGGGGTGTATGGTCGATGATCTACCTCTAAGAAGTTGAACCCCGGCAGAATTGTTTGAATTTTGGCCGCCTTATGGATAACAACGGTGACATGGAGCAAGAGCAACTTTACGTCCAACTAAATGGGGTTGTTTCTGATCAAGTGCTTTACGCAAATCTTAAATGTGTTGGCATACGCTTCTGAATTTATTACGGTCTCTCTTGGCGTGTATTCGATTAGAAGAATGCCTTTCATGCCCGAAAATTCCGTAGCAGATGCTTGAGTCCGGGCTCTCTAGGGAGGTGAAGATCTCTTATCAATTAATTGCTTGGATTCCAATTCAATCTCAACGTTACAATGATGCACCCAAATTTCACCTCCAACCACAACGGACTTTCCAGCCTACGCAATTTTTATTTGAGTAAACGCGAAACCGATCTGGACAATACCTTGCTTATGTTCGAACTGTCATGTATTTTCAAGCTCTCACTTATTGTTAACAGCTTTATGTAACGACCTTCGAGGACGATTGCTTCAAATCTTTGAATCATCGCTTGTTGCTGATTTTGGTCTACAGATTTTGGGTCATGTTTGATGGACTCACGTACACACTGAAACTGTTTGGAACAAATTTTTATGATCTAATAGGATGGTGTATTATCACCATACACAGTAGCTATTCTCTTTCGAATTTTTTCCGTTTATTGTCTGTTTTGGTCAGACATTTTAGGACACTCCAATAACCTAATTTTAAGTTACTCATTATTCACTATCTCACGCACTAATTACTGAACTTGAATTAAACTTTTTACAGAAACTTACAATTTACGTCAAATTTTGTTCGGGCAAGTCAAATGTTTCTTTCAAGGCTAGGTAGATTTATTTTCTAGTTCCCCTCGTAATTAACGTTGTACAGAGTTTGTGTAGAATTTGAATATATAATAAATCATACAGGGGAGAATTAGATATTGGATTTTTATTAAATTAAAAATACAAATGGAAGTGGAATTTTAATATTTCCCAAAGTAAAGGTAAAAAAATTCGATGCCATTCTTCTAGAATTCTGCTCTATCCTCTGAATCTGAAGGAAAATTAAAGTGATTAATAAAAAAATCCTATTTTATTTCTTTTCAACAATCTAGTATCGTTGCAATTATTACCTATAGAGTCCAACCAAATAAACTGACATAAGTAAATAAGAGTGACGGTTACAGATTAGCATCAAGAACAGAGCGTTAAAGCATTCCCAAAAAGCTTACTAATACGACAGTTATTTTAAAACAAACAATAAAATCTCCAAAACGGCTTGGTAGAGAAAACTGAAAAATTCAATAAATGGTTACTTGATAAAACTTTTATAAACATTAAAATATGAGGCGACAGAACTTTTTATCCCGATAGTAGTCATAGAAATTCGTTTTGTTTTTTGCTTTAAAAAAATATTTCTAGTAGTTTTGAATTCCTCATGAATTAATCCAAATCACGTAAGATTCGTCATTAGAAATATTAAGTAAATTTACACTCATTTCATTTTTCTAAAAATTAGGTAGCTTAAATAGTACATGACGGTATTTTAATCCCAAACCAAACAGCTTCCTAAGTAAAAAAAGGATATCTTGCGAAATAATAAACCTTAAGCCTGTGTAAAGGTTATGTCCGCAAAACAAGTATAAAAACTTCAAAGTTAGTAAAGTTAACTAAAGTTTCATGTGCCATGATGAATTCGTGCCAATAAAGCTGTTATTTAAGAAGGGTTTTCAAATCATAAAAACAAAAAACTTGAAAGAGCCACTGTAAAATTGAATTACTCGTATTTCACGAAAAATTACATCGGATTAAGATATCCGCAGGTAAATTCAACCGTTCCAAACTGGATATGAACCAAGATCAATTTGAAATACATACAGCTCGAGGACTAAAACTCCACATCTTTTTCGGAAAGTTAAACGTTACTTCGCAATGTAAATCAGACGGCTAAAGCAGATTAAGTACTTACACAGAACAATTAAATAAAAATTCTAAAATGAAGTCCGCTAAAAAGCGGTCCAAAAGCAGGTAAAGCTAGAACAAAGCTTTGCAGTACGAACAGCCCTAGTACCTACAGCTTTGAAACGAAACACTGTGATTTCTGCGTGGAAAGTATTCCAGGCCCAGGACGAAGAATATTCAAACAGCTACAAACAACATATTTACTCCGGAATAATATAAACACGTTTAAAGCAAGTGAGAATTTATTAAAATATATAAAATTCCAACTAGAAGAAAAAATTAAACATAGTTTTTCTTAAAATTAAAATTCTTTTACGACTAGTAATTTATGTCAGATACGTTTGACCTGCATCCGAGGTAGTTTTCGAAACGGTCTTTGTATTTTCACTCTTAGATCATATTTAGTTAATATTTGTGTGTTTAAATTTGTAATTTACATATTAATATTTTGTTTTTCCAATAGACGTATTAACTTGAGACTATTTATTTATAGAAATTGAAGTGGCGTCTGGTGGTGACCTACAGAATAAAATAAAATTGATAACGAATTTATATTCAACTTTTCAGGTAAAAATAGTGGTTTTGCAAAAAGGATCTTTGCTACGTAGGATCATAACAAACCCTTTAAAATTACATTGGTTACCCAAAACTATAACCAGTTCACGTTTTAATTATTATAAATTAAGAAATTTTTAAAGAGTAATTCTTCAATCTGCCAAAGGGTAATCAATAATATGAGTTTAACGAAACTTAAGACTGACTCATGCTATACAGCTGTGTATATTTTTTGTGCCAAAGAAAGTGCGAATATGATTTTCAATGCTCTCTGAAGTAACTCGGAATATACGACCTACTCTAATAACCCAAAGGTATGACGTAATTTTAAGAATTTTGGTATTGCAAACCGTTTATGATTTATAGTTAAAATATGCCAAAACCTGCCATAATAACTCCGTTTTACGATACTATGACAAATGATCAAATGGTTAAAACAGTTCAAACTATTCCATTAGTATTATTTTAAATAATTACTCAACACTTGTCAAATTTTCAAACCTATTTTTAGATATGTATATTAGTGCTTGTTGCAGCTTCATTATATTCAGTAAGAGGTAGCAATCAAGTCAATATTGCTATAATTGATTCAATTGATTGAATAATTAATTAACAACGATCGCGGTTAATATGGATTTTATGTAGCCGGAAATACATTAAAATATCTTTACATAAATAATGTTGTATGTTAAAATGAACAATATTTCTTATTAATCGTTTATAAAAAATCCATTAATAAAGAACAAGATACAAAATGTCAAAACTCGAAATGTCAAATATAAATAGGAGATTAGAATATAGGTAGGTACTATTAAAGCTTGATGCTTATCTAATCTAAAAGTTCATTAAATTCATCCCAAAGTATCACATTACAATGTTTACGTTCTTTTTGTAAATTGCCGATTAAAGAATTCTAAAAATTTATCGGTTTCTTTAAATGTTAAGCCGTTAAGGTTTTTAGAGTGTTTAGGGTAGGAACGGCCTTTCTAATGGTGTCATTTACATTTTAATGTTTTATAACTTTATGTCTCTTTTAATAGTGCTTTGCAATAAATATTCTGAGAAAAGTTAGGATAAAAATAAGTTTTCAGTTTCAGTTTTGCAAATTATAAAGTTTAATTAACATTCATAGATTAGCTGTGGTTGTCGTCAGTAGGCTGATGGTTTATACAACCGTTCAACGAAACTTCTACATGACAGCTAACTTAGGGTACAAGTTTAATAAAAGTTGATTAAGTTCAAATAGTTTTCACCCCATTTGACGGGGAATAAAATGCGAATTACAAAATTCTTTCAATTCCTTCACGTTGATCATAATGTACCGATTTGTCGTCGTAGGCTATAAAAATAGTTGTGAGAAATTCCTAATCATAAATCAAAATTAATAAATCATAAGTAAATTAGACTAACTCAAAGTGTAATTAAATTTATTAGAGATGTCATCCAGGCTTTTCACGTTCAGAAGGCCGTGTCTGCGTGTCATGTCATTAACAAGCAAAGGCCATGCATCTTCCGACTTACTAATGAGGGCGGGCTGCTTGAATTCTAACACTTCTTGCCGTCGCACTTATTTAACTTGATTTGCTTACTTTATTTAATAAAGTAGCATTCCCATTCTTAATTAGACGTTGTTAAACAGAATACCTTAATAAATTATATTAATGCATAAACCTATGCTTATTTAAGAACAACATTAATACCTGCTATTTTCGGCATATTTAATTGCATGAAATTTTAGGTGCAAAGGAGCAATCATAAAAAACTAAAATATGATTTTCTTTATTTTTTCTGATGTTGGAGTTTCATTAACTTTTGGTATTTTTCAAGCTTTCGAAAAGGTGCATTTCGCAATATTCTCAACAAACGATTGTTTAATAAATTCCTAAATAGTGGGGTGTAATGCAGCAGGGAAGTTTTTAAAATCAAATGATTTTTTAATTTTCTTATTTCATTGTATATATTTTTTCCCAATTTTATGAACACACTCGTGTTTTTATAACTTTATTTAATCGGTTCCTAAATGAGTTCTCGAACATAAATGGCCCTTTTGTCAAAATAACTTTTTTATTACTCATTTAACATTTAAGATGTACCTACTAAAAAGTAATCCTTTCCCTTTTTTTTAATTTACCCGATACATATGGAGAAGTTTAAAGGAAGTCTAAATTTTACATGTACCGATTTGAACAACTTTTCGCATTTTGGGGAGCACAGAAACTTTTTATGCTAATATGGCCATTCGGTAATTTTTTAAAATTTAATATGTAAGCTTGCACTTTAATTAGACCATACATGTCTAAATAACTCAGTATCGTTAAGCAAATGTATCCTAAAGTTTAGTGAATAAGTTCATGGAATATTATAAATTGGTGATAAAACCAAAGACAATATCAAACAATAATTGACCTCAGCGTTTTATTTTATTAAATAAACTAAAATAAAATTGTTTGGACGTTAATTAAAAATAATTGGTTGAACCATTGAGTCTACAAATAACATTTGATTAGAATAGAGTTTCGGTCAGAGATCTGTAAAAGAAACTAGAGTAGTCGAGCACAATAGTCAGCGAGGAGAGAAGAAGCAGATGCAGTCGGGAACGAAAGTTTTTCTATTGCTTCTCGAACACATCCTTTTAAGGAACGTCGAAAATGTATAAACAGGTCTGGTTGTATCTTAATGTCCTAAAAATAACATTGCACCTCTAAAAGATTTATAACACTCATACATGAGCATGGGCTTGAAGCAAAACTAAGATGCTAAATACACTGAAATATATAAAATACAAGTCACGCTACAACAACTGAAGTCGAATATTGAATACACGATTTTTACTTGAATATCACTATGGTAAAAATCTGGTGTGAAACAACATACGACTTTCTCTTAGTACATAGATATGCCAATAGTGTCCACAAATGATTAGATTATTGCCTACATTTATTTTGGAAACAATAATTGTAACGATCACCCATCCAAGTTACTGG
>JAHWXV010238490.1:0-12103 GCA_024586415.1 Phrixothrix hirtus | reverse complement strand
TCCATTGCAATTAATATAAATGATTATATTTTGAATAGCTTTAATAGCTAAAGTAATCACATTATGTTTACTTTAGGAATAGAATCGAATAATTCTGTACCATTTTTGAATACATAAGTGATTAGAACTGGTGAGAACATAATTTTAATAGATTGATATCAGAAACCAATGAAGTCAAGCCGTTATTTAAATTTACATTATAATCATTCATACAACTATAAAATTCACTTAGTTTTTGCCCTTAAATCTAGAACAATAAACATTTGTCAGGTATTATTTTGTGATAAAAATTTTCTAAAATTATGTCCTATTTTGAAATAAAATTGTTACCCTAAACATTTTTCATTGAAACTCATTTTTAATCATTATTTTTCAAATAAAAATTCAAACCATTTTAAGGATAATGTTATTTGTAAAGAAATTCCTTTTAACGACAGCCTTTCATTTTCTTTCAAAAAATTATTTATAAATTTTCCTTTTAAGATTGTCAACTTTAATTTCGCAGCCACTAGCTTCTTCTTGAAAAATTATAAAAATGTTACTCCCGTAATGAATAAACATGACTTTGTTTATTTGATTCTTTGTGAGGAATGTACCATGACGTATTTTGGACAATCACTCCAGAAGCTTAAACTTTGCATAACTCAGCATAAAACTGTCTGTCGAGTTAACTGAACTAGGCTTCTGTATCTTCAGTTATTTATTTATTGCAATTTCTGTCTCCGCAATGGACCGACTTTAAATTCCAGCAACGTCCCTTTTTATAGAGATGATTCTGGTCGACCCTATGTTATTGGAGATAACCTTAATTTGCTCTTTCTTGGTGAAATATATGTCCTGAGACTTCTTCGTAGTCTATTTTTTTGCTCCGCTGATCTTTAAGAACCATAATAGTTATTAATATTTTCAGAATTTATTTTTAAATTGACATTAAGTGTCATACAACTAAAGGTCGGTTATTTTAATTCTTAAAATGGCAAATAACTGCATACTTCTCGAAAATTACTTTAATTTATTCCACAATTAGTTAACTCTACAGTTCTGGCATTTTATTAAACGTGTTGGATATTATTTGATTTAATTTTTATCAATTTCGACGAGTTGCAATACTGAAAACCAAGAGATAAAGGCCAGTCAAGTCCGTTGCTACCTCTGGTGACATTTTAACACCGTTATTTGTAATGCAATAAAACAGAACGTCACTAATTTGTCTTCACCTAGTTTACTATGCTTATAGCGCTTTATAACTAAGTAAACGCCAATTGGTATAATTTGGTTTGCATTCATTTATGAAGTACCACGCAAAGCGTAGCTCTTCTTTGCAGTTTTCTATAAAGAGGATAGTCAAACGTTGAGAACGGTTTTCTCTTCTTGCCAACCGCGAAACCCTGATAGTAACGGTCTGGTCGGATTAGATTCTACCCTATACTACCTGCACGAACTATTTTTATTATTTTAGTTAATATTCTGAAAGGAATTTAAGTATTTATGTTTATTTTGAACTTAACTTTATTAACAAATTTTGCTATTACCTTCTCTTGCCCTTTATGAACTATAGTTATAGCGAAAACATTGCGCTTTGGATGTGGAATATGGTAATTTACGCTGTTTGTGCCAAAATCACGCCTTTAGTAATCTCCCTCCTTTTATCTCTCTCTCTCTATTTGTGTCTGTATATGAGCATTTGCGTGTATATGTGCGTGCGTACAAGCGTCCGTGCATGCGT
The DNA here is from genome assembly GCA_024586415.1 of Phrixothrix hirtus. Taxonomy (NCBI): domain Eukaryota; kingdom Metazoa; phylum Arthropoda; class Insecta; order Coleoptera; family Phengodidae; genus Phrixothrix; species Phrixothrix hirtus. The sequence continues at coordinate 10,377 of JAHWXV010238490.1, read as the reverse complement.
GCCGGTGTGCGTGCGTGCGTGCGTGTGAGTGTCTGTGCGTGAGTTCGTTCGTGGGTGTGTGTATACATGTGCGTATACGTATGCGCGTTCGCGTACGTGTGCGTTTGCGTTTACATGAGCATGTGCGTTTGCGTATGCATATGCATGTGCGTTAAAAGATGGATAACCGAAGATTCCGCTTTTCTCTTATAATTTTTTGGTTTTTAGGGATATTCCGAAGGCAGCCGTAACAATTTTTGTCAATTTACAATATTACTTAGCCATTTAAAGTCGTTTCATATAGACTAGGAAGTTTCTCGGAAGATTTTCCATAAATCGAGTAAGTTGATATACTTTTACCGTTAACTCTGAATAAAATAACTATGAAACTAAAGGTCCTAGCTAAATGTAAATTTATATTTGTGGTAATAACTAGCTTTATGTGTAAAGTCAAGAATTTTGTTAAAATCGGAGAACTAGAAGTACGACGTTATTACTGGTGGTTTTGTAAATTTTCCTTAATTTTTGTTTTCCGCGATTTACTTGAAATTTCCTCCAACGTTATTTTTAAACTTAGTATATTTCTTATGTGCTAAATTCCATTTTATATCAACCAAGTGGTTTCTCTAATAAATTCCTGAAAATCGAGTAACAGGATGTACTTAAACTAATATTTGAGAACAGTATGTCTCTAAACGTATACATTGTAGAAGAATGAAATTTTATATTTAAGCCTTATAACTGCCTGAAATGTAACATTAAGAATTTAGTTAAAGTCAAATGACCGGAAGTGGTACTTTATTCTTTCGATTTTTAAGTTTGTTGCGATTCTCTAGAAACTCGATATAACAATTTCATTTAAGCTTGCTAGGTTTCTCAAATCTTTGATGTCCTTTTACTTTAAATTTTCGGTTTCTCTGCAAAAATGCGTTGAAGCAAGTTATCTGAAAAAACCTTTGGAGTCAAGTAGCATTTTGCGTAAATAAACAATTAACAATAATATTTTAATCATTTATGAACATCATTTGCATACGCATAATGCGTAACAGAAGTTGTGTTAGTTCACGCCAGTTTTTTCCATTTTCAAATTTTATTTTGTAACGTTCTATTTTAATCATTAGTACTTTATTGAATTTCATTATGTCAAATTGAATTAATTAATTTACGTCTTTGAATTGTTAGGCATTTCGTTGTGAAATACATAAATTTGGCTGTAAAGTAAAAATAGTAATGTAACATTTCAACTAAGTACATCCCTGTGTTTTACAAATATGTAGATAAAGTCGCTGCGAATGCGATACGAATTTTGAATGCCAGTATTAGAAGGCCATTGGTTGAAAACCGTTGTCTAAGGCTCCGCACTCAATTTCTAATTATGGCGTGTTACATTGGTTATTAGTTTATTTCCTTTTAATTATATCGTGCCGTGTTACGATATCACGGGTAAGATTGTTTCGATTTGTTGATGTCTTAATTAATTTCTATCATTAATTATAGCAACAGGTACCGGTTGGACTTAATAAACATAGTTGTTCTGAATTCGTAAACGTTAGAAGAAAGAACTCTTCATCATCATCTTCTGCTTTCTCATTCGAAAATTTAATTAACAAAGCGAATTAGTCTTGGAGATCTGTATTTGGATAATTCCGTCAAGGTGCAGTAAAATCATTGACCTTCATAGTAAAGGGCTACACCTGGGAAGCCACACACACTGGTGCTGTCGGCGTCGCTCTTCCACACGGAGCACAGGTTATTCCGTCTTTGTCAGCTGACATACGTTTCAATCCGCATATGCTGATAAAAGTTTGATCTTCAGCTTTTTACGATAACCAAAAAGCATGTTCCCAATTGATGTCCTTTGCATTTTAAAAATAGCGTAATGTTAAATTATTTAGTTACGGGAATGAAAAATTCATTCGTTCAATTATCACATATTTCTCGCTATAAGAAGCAATTGGAATTATAAAATTTCACTTTGAATAAGATCGTTCAAGTAATTTTTTCCGCTACCTTTTAAGTTTATATTTTCGTCGATAAAAATTTGAATCAAATTTAAAGTAGTTTGCTGAATTAAAATAAATTGTTTTACTTAAGTTCTACTTCTGTACAGTTGTATTTGAGTTTGTTCGCACAAATTATAAAATAGAATTTATTGTAAAATTGTCTAGCTTTTGGTAAGTTGGTAAATTTCTTTTGCAAACGAAAGTTTAAACGAAGAAAAGTGCAGTTATGGTTTTTGCAATTAATATTCGAGTATTTTAGCAAAAGCAAAAAGTACAAAATATACTTAAGCTATACTTTAAATTACTTTTTTTAGTATTTCACTTCCTTATGTTTAGCTACAATACATGATTTTTGAAATTTGCATCTTGTAGCACCTATCAGAATATAATGTTAGAATATCGATAACAACTAACAAATAATTCCTCTTCTCTAACGTATTTGTTGTTAGATATCTACCTAACGTTATTAGTCTGTTACCTGTAATTTTGACTACCATTTTGTTTTGTAAAATTAATTTTTTCTTTGATAAGCGTTAACGAGGAGAAGTAGTTTGGGTTTTGTTTTCGACTATTCTAGAGTATCCTATTTTTGGGAATGTTAATTGTAACATAAATTTCTTATCACTTATAAATATTGGGTTAAAGCCAAGTCAATAACCTAGTTTGTCATTTTGGTGTTCCGAAAAGGATAAAAACTTAAACGTAGTTTTAGCAATCTTCGTTATTTTTATTTGTTGATATTTTTTGCCGAATTCGCTCGTGACAATAAACGAATGTCTTGTACTTCAGTTGAATTTCATTTCTTGTTCCAAGGACCTAGCTCTTCTTTGGGTTAGGGTAGCACCTGGACTCAAGTCGTCGTACGTCTTGTCATGTGAGGCGTACGTATGAGATAACAAGGTACATATGCCTGATGACCTTACAGGTATATGATTTCTTTCCCTTCCTGCAAGTACCAACTGCGACTTCTGGACGATAGCCAAAACCAGCGCAGAAAATCCGCCCACGCCCCTCTCTGGTTAATTTATACTGAGCTAAACCGCGGTAAGTTTCGTTTTCTACTGCAATACGAGAAACCGAAGGGTTGTTGTAAGATCCTACGTGGCAATTTTTAACGTAAAATTCTAAAACTTCAAAAAATATGTATATAAAAATGGTACTCCTACTCCTTTTTTATGTGGCACTTCGATTTCAACTAAAATCAACTTAGACATATTAGTGTAGATATCAAATACAGATTACACGACCGTACGGAAGCATTTTTCTAAAAAGTAAGCTTTTTTCCTATCTTGTCAACTTTTGACATGGAGTTAAGGTATTATCGATTGTTGTACATCTCCTGTTTTTTAAAATAGCAGAAAATGAATTACTAATATGTAATATTTCTGAGATAAATCCAAAATAATGGACCTTCACAACATAAGGGTGGTCGTTGGCCTACTTGCTTGTATATGGGCTTGTATTATCGTTTATTCCTAATACAATGGAATCACTGATGGCACATAGTTTTGTTTTACAACGTAACGTGATGGCTCTTATTTCATAGAAACTTCAAATAATACTACTACAATTACTTAATTATTAATTAGTGTAGAGTTTATTTAATATTTCTTTATTATGAAACAACTATATAATTGATAATTATTGTTGGTTATCATAAACTAAACAATTTAAGAATATTTAGACATGTATTTTATGTATAGAGGAGCGAATGACTGTGGACACAAGGTTCGCCGTCTTTATCGGATTATGTATGCAAACGTTTTACAGCATCCATCAACTTTGAAACTACAATATTCGTTTCTACGACAAAGTAGTGATTGTAGATAGGATACAAGCATTCCCACAGTTGCTACAGAAGAGCTTTTCTTAAGAAATATCTAAAGCTACGACTAGCGTTCGGAAAAGCAGCTATCGGCGACTGACGAGGTAAATCACACTGTTTCGATTGATTTACGAAAAAATTATTCTATCTATTACATTTATAAAGAGGAAAGTATCCAAGCGCTGCATACTATCATTTGCCTGGTGACTTTTGTCATTGGGTTTTAAACAAATTAGTTATGTATCTGAAAGCTCTACGCGAAATATTAACGTCAAACGACCTAAACTTACGATGATAAATCTACATAATGTGGATAATTGGGCAGATAAAAGTTTCCATGCTATCTAATATTTTACAAGGTAGTCACCAACATCTTTTTTCTACTAATTTATGAATAAGAATTCTGGCCGACAGGTTTATGGGACAGATATTTCTACCACATAGGTAGGTTTCTCACGTTTCATGTTATTTTAAATTGAGCTACTTTAGTTAACGATAGAACTCTATTTAAACCTTTTAATTAATGAGCTGCCTCCGTTATTAGTAGATATTTCGTTAGAAAATCGTATAAGACTGTTACGTGACGCCCTTTCTCTAAGAATTTGAATCCTGTTGGCTTTTGCGTGTGAGGTTTATCCCATGCCTATTCAAAATGAAGGCCGTTTACAACAACAGATAAAACAAAGCTGTATCGTTATAAAATATACGCTGAGAATTTTTGGACATATCCGCGATAATTGGACAAGGGAGATCCAATAAAGATCCACGGACACATTTTGACAAGGTTTTATAATGTCGTAATGTACATTTCATAGCATATATATTAATGTCTTTAAACTGATTTCATCCAATGAGTGCCCTATCAAGATGGAGAAAGAGTACCAATTTTCTGTAGAATTCTATGCGAATTTATAATATGCTAAAAGTTAAAAACATAGAATACAAATAATTAGAGAAAAATTGACACTATGCCTCCAACTTTGGATGTCCATGATAGTTTTACTAGAAATGCTAGAATAAAGGAGCTGCCCATTATATGCAATTCTGAGATATTTATACAAAATGTTCCTGAAATGGCCTGCTGTTGGAAGGTGTGACACATTTAGAAAGAACTTTTTTATTATTTTCATGCATACTTCATACTTGGCACCATCATATAACGTCACCCTGCATCACCTCTTCGTCAGTGAAACATTCCCTATCACAACTAACGCTGTGCAGATGTTGGGCCATAATAGATCCTTCACCACTACCATCATCATCACATGCATCACCCCGCCATCGCTGCTACCATCTCCACCACAACAAACTAGTTAGACTAGTAGTAATCTTACAGCTAAGTTCATTAAGCAACACATTACTATTCCTAAATAACAACATGAACAAGTATTAGGCAGTGTTCTAATTAGACGGTTTCAGGCATATTCTATATATGTACTTTCTATGCAGACATTTCTAAACATTAAATTTTATATGTAATAGGTAACGATGTATCTACGTTTTATTTAAAAATGTAGAACAATTTAGCGTTATGCCTATAACAGAAGGTAATGGCATGTACAATTTTGTTGTATGGATGCGGAACAACGACTTACTCTGAATAAACTATTATAATAAATATCATGTAGTTAACGGGTTATATTGGCGAATTGTGAAATATAATTTTTCAGTTCAGGATAATTATACTCACCCACCAACTCTACTTCAAGTTTATAACGTTAAAGCTATTATCTAATAAGAAGAACAGTATTATGTGACTTATAATGACCAATTAGTTACAAAGTGTGACTTAGAACTATTAATAGCAGAGATAAAGAAATTTTCAGTTAAAACAATTACCAACTACATTAATTGCAACTCGCCTAATTACAAAGTATGATCTAATACTACAGTTAAAGGATTACGGCATTCACCAAATAACAGCAATTAAAATTCAATTACTTACAAGGTAAATCTAAAAGGTTTAAGTGATTATCAAGTACCAATAGCCCTCGCGAAATCATCCAATATCAATATATCGAAACGAAACGACTTCAATGATGGATCTGATGCCACCACGCTTTTAGCTTCGTAGCGCACGTGGGGATTATATTTGTCGTCGCCCTAAGCCAATACCAACTTTATCTAGAACGCCAGTAACTATATTATTTGCGACAAACGAAAATAAAATAAAAATTTTTGACAAGTCATCAATTCTATCAGTAGTGGATGGGAATTACAAATAACTGTATTTTGTGTTAGTAAAGCCAGTGATTCCTATTGCACTATACATCTTCTAAACCCTTTAATTTTAAAATAAAATTGGGAACAATTTAAATATAATTTCCATTAAATTTTTCTTTAGGCTAACTTTATATGTCTTAGAAACATATTCATTAATTTTAAAGACATTTTATGTTTGAACTTTGTCAGTCAATTATAATTCTAGTACTAGGTATTAATATTTTTCGGGATAAATTATTAATAGCTCAGCTGTGAAATTTTACGCTCGGCAGTGCGTAACGAAACATTTACATACCAACTATATTGTAGAGTAACCAACATTTACATGCCGCCGAATAGAAAAATATATTTATATTCGGATAATGCATAAATCGGTGTTTTGCAAAATGGCAGAATCGTAGGAAGCTTCCTTACAAACGACATCCACGGTAATTGAAATGCATGTAAAATCATAGCAAAAATGGGCACTCGTTAATCAAACTGACAAACAATATTTTGAAATAAGCTGCACGAAGCAATCGTAAATGTAAATCTATGTCATAAATAATTGCATCACGTTTATATTGCACGTTATATCACGTTATGTGTCATCTAAAAGTTATGTTTACAAATAAAATAGAGGAAAACTTTTTCAGATTTCGCTAAGATTGTGATGTCACTTACTTTTTATGTTTGAAGGATTCAAAGACCACCCAAGAGACGTTACTTGTCTTAAAGTTCTTACTTTAGGAAAACGTAAATTTTTATCTTCCCAAGTTTGTTCTATAACTTTCTCGAAGTGACATAAAAATAATTGAGTTACACAAATTTGTTTGAATTGTAGTTATGTTACAAAATTGCCTATAAAACAATAATTTGTTGGAAAAAGCTAACATTTACATTTTATTAAGTCTGCATAAAAATGATCTCGTTATTCAATATTGTTCAATTTTCCTAATATTATTCATGCGCTTTGAACCTATAGCAGATAATGTTATTTAGTTGGTAATTCTTGTTGTAAGTGCTTTAAAGACGCATATAAGATTTGTATTTATGCCAAATCCATTTAAGAAGAGTTGTTTACCTTCCTAGTTATCTATTAAACGTGACTGTTCGTCAATTACTACCTGATGGTATAAAATATTTGTACTATTTTGAATTATAGTTAAGTAATTTTACGTAAATAATAAAGATTCAGGTCAATAATACAAATACTTTTCGCCAAATATATAAGAGTTCGTACAAAATTTAAAAGTTGCTTTTATTCGTATTTTCTACGTGATTCTGTTTGTGTGTATTTGTTAACAGGAAAACGGTTAATTACGTTCGAAACTTTGTGAAGTTGTGTTCAGCACATGTTCCAACCAGTTTTAAATTAATTTGTATCATGAACTGCACAACCTCCGTTAACTCAAATAAATAGTAACTTACAAGTCGTGGTTTTCTAACTAAGTGCTTTTCCTTTTCAAGTCCTTTCTAGGACTAGTTTTAGTTTGAGCATTAGGAGTGCTTTGAAATTAACGTACATGTACATTATCTAAATAAAAGATTTTTGTTAGTGAAAAGAGCGATACTTATATATTGTTATTTAATTCTATGTACTAATGTATGTTAATTTTTCGCTATTAATGTTACTGAATAAATAAGAGAAGCACTTCTTTCATATTTCAGAAATCGCATTTTAGGTAGATTGGATGCGACATCAGCTAAGATGGCAAAAATAAAGCAACATAACAATGTTTGCAGTGCTTATGAATAATTGATGAAATTGTGTAGCCCTTAAAATTTTAGATGCAAATGTTCTTTCTTGGCTTGTTTTATACAACCTCTTAGAATATAAGTAAATTCCAGAATTTAAAAGGTAGTTTGACACGTACGTACATATGCGTTTTTATATATTTCGACTAATTCAATGAATTCTTGCATAATTATATCATTTAGTATTTTTTTAGTATTTTGTACATTATGACAAAAGAGTCCTGATATTTAAATTTTAAACAAGAAACATAATTTACATCTCTTTTGTGATTTATTATTTTAAAAACCTTCTCTTTGGGGGAAGATTTATTATTAAGAGACGAAGTAATTCTCTAACCATATCTCTATGATATTATTTTAAACCTTTGAATATAGTAGAGTTTATCAAATAGTTAATTATTATCGCTAATTTGTAATTAAAAATTTTTCTAGCCACACAATAAATCAACATTACAAAGAATTAGATTCATCTTTCTGTGGATGTTTAGTTACAGTAAAAATAGCCTACCAATAAGTAACAATTAGTTTTAACAATTCAACCTATATTCTTGAAAACAATGAACATTTTGCTGTCCATAGATATTAAAATTCTAAAGAATAACTTACATGGTAACCCCTAATTAAACACTTATCAAAGTTTCTGCATTAATTTTCATAAAAATTCACCTTAATGAACATTATAGCGTCTTACAACGATTTTCTTAATGCATTATTAACAAAAAATTACCTTAGTCCTGTTTTAAATGTTTTTCTTTTCATTTTTAAATTTTGTTCTTTATTAGCCTTATTTTGAAGATTCTGTACTAACTAAATCTTTCTCGATACCTATTTCAATTTTTTTTCTATCTGTCCTAATTTGGACAGCTTTTATTCAATAGTATCCATAGATAACATACCCATAAAGTACAGTTTATTTCTTTTTTAACACAAAATATTAGCACTCTACAGTTTTCCTTTTTAATTTTACAGTATCGTTTCTTTTTTTAACTAAATCACTACTATAACAAAGCATCATGTCCGCCTTTTATATTTTCATAGTTTACTTTTCACTTTATTTTGAATACCCCCTGTCTTCAAACATTATAAATTACAATTGCATAACATCATTTAACAAATTTGAATAATCCTACCGTATATGTTTTCTTTACAAGTTTCAGTATCGCTTATTACTCATAGAACAGTCGCGTCGCATGCTTTAAATAAATACTTAGGGTTGGCCGCATCAAACTATTCAAACACTGATTAGCTTAGTCGATTAATTACAAGCATAATAACGATTGTGTTCAATAATTATTCTCGTAAAAAATAATTATAAACTACCTAAGTAAATCTACGATTAAAGTATTGGCGGAATTAGCCCCTAACTTTAAAATTTTAAAAACATAATTTCGTCAAATACTTTTGGTAACTGTTTTAGCCATTATTAACTATTTTTAACCTCTTAACCTTGTATCTGTCTTAGCTACTTATTTTTCTTCAACATTTTTATATTTCGTTTTCTTGACGATATCAATTGATAGCTTACACAATTTAGGTACATTTCGTATAATAACCTTAAAATATGTAATTTGAATCGCTTTTAATGTTACCAATATTCTGCACGCTAGGAATGTTTCATCATTAACATTTCAATTTAAGAGATCATTTCATTAGTTGTGCTGAATCTGTGCAGTGGTAAAATTTTAACACGGCTAACCGCAAGTGTCTTTCTTTTGAGGAAAAATTGAAGGTAATTCGGGAAATTAATAAAGGTACTAAAAGGTCAGATATTGCCACACAATCTGGAATTGCTCCTAGTAGTGTAACTTTATCAGAGTCGCACTGCAATTCTAAGATCTTATGATAAATGCCCTAACATATGTACTCATGAAGACAAATCAATTTCTACTTTCATGGTTTAGCATAAATTGAGACCGTAATGTACCTGTTTATGGTACACTAATAAAGCGAATGGCTTTGGAATTTGCTAAAGAATTCTAAATCACGGATTTCAGTGCTTGTGAAGAATGGCTTCATTTGTGGAAAAAACATAACCGCATTATGTAAAAAGTAGTATTAGGTGGAAGTCCTAGTGCCAGTGAAGAAAATTGTGAAAAGTGTAAACAAGCAATCCTTAAAGAATTTCTAGAAAAATATGATCAAAGGGACATGAGACATGAGACTGATTTGTTTTTCAACTGTTTGCATAATAAAACTCTGACTTAAGAACGAAGATTTTTTGGGTTTAAAATTAGGAAAGAGTTGCCATTATGTTCGCTGCAAATATGAATAGTACTGATCAACTGCATTACAAAATCTTGTTAACTGTGGAAATCAACATAAAACATTTTTATAGTAAATGTTCAATGTGACTTCCATTTTCATTGAGACAGAGGTCAACCCGACGTAAAAAATTGAACTTTACTCTTCTTAAAATATCATGGATTTGTCTTAGTGCGTTTACAGCATTTTGAATTCAATTCCACAGTTGTTCAGGACTATCAATTTGAACCTCATATACCTTTGTTTTCAAGGCTCCCCAAATAAAGAAGTCGCAAGGATTTAAATCTGGAGAGCGGGGTGGCCAATGAATGGGTGCTTCTTGTCCCCTACCAATCCATTTACCAGGAA